>JAJHUR010085016.1:45000-48847 GCA_027495735.1 Lutjanus campechanus | reverse complement strand
GACGGTCTGAACTCTCGTTCACTAAAGACAGCGGTCACTAACTGACTGAAGGTGTCTTTACAAAGAGACCACTGAGGGAAGTTGAGTCAGTCAAGTTTCCTGCTGCTGCAGAGGGAAAATAATAACATGATACATGTTTGAGGGGGTGTTTATTGTTCAAATAGTTATTCTATTTTAAATTAATTGTTGGCTTCTAGTGTGCAGAACAATGATTCGTGGCTGTGTGTGTGTGTGTGTGTGTGTGTGTGTGTGTGTCTGTGTTTTAATGCTGTATTGAGCAGAGGCAGGACCCTGCTGTCTGAGTCTGCAGCCTACGACTGGAGCAGCTATTCTGGGGGGAGAAATAAATTGTGCACACATTAAATGCACCAGAATACATAGTCAACACTGTGAGTGTGTGTTTTCTGTGTTTTGTGAAGTATCGCCAAAGACTGCCTAGCATGGGAGGGAAAATCTTTCATTTTTCCAGAGGAGAGGACAGACAGTGTACAGTCTACACACTCTCTCTGATCTTTGCTGCCTACTTGCTTTCTAGTAACATCAGTAATGTAAGCCTTGGAAAGTGTTTTAAGCAAATTTTAGCTTTTAATTCTGATCAAACTCTTCACAAATACATTTTCTTTTTTTCTGAGGTCACAGTAAGACCGATTTCTATTCAAGATATGAAATTTAATATTAATTATTTCTTTCAATAAAATGTAACAGATGGGAGTAGCAGTGCCTGAGACCTTGTGTTGTGAATTTCTTTTTATTTACTCCCAGAAGAAGTTACCACCGTCCTTTTTTTTTTGTTCCCACTGTACACATGTGACGTCGGAAGGGTGCTGCACTGCTGCCCTCGTCTCCTTCTTTCTCATCTGCTCTGGTTCAAGGTTGATACACATACAGGAACAGAAATGGGGGAGAGAGGGAGGAGACACAAGAGAAGGAGGAGCAAACATGGGAGAGTGGGGGGCATCAGTGTGCTCACTTTTGGCATGTGTGAATATACACTGTAAATAAAACTATTTGATTTAAGTTAGTGTCTGGGCAGCCTTAAAATTTTCACTCGACTGATTTTGAAAATAGAAGTTGGGGTAATTTTGTTATGATTCAAAACAAATACACTTGTCAAATATACATGAAATTAATTCAGCTGCACTCAAGAAAATATGTTTCAGTAGTCTTAAGATATTAAGTTGAACCAGCAACTTGACATTGCAAATAAATTTGATCTCCTTTTACATTCTGTACAGGTTTGAAGAGTCAGTTCTTCATTTCACACAAATTACTAACAGCAGCAACTGTTCAAACATTGGCACAAAGACAATATGTGGACCAGCTGGCAGTGAATTTTTGACATTTTAAGTGTAAGAGAGAAGGGACTGAACTCAAGAGTTTGGGTTAGAAGAACTCATGTTTATTAGTCCTGTGTTCTGAGAATATATTCTCGAAACTTTAGGTTTACTTAACTTGAATGAATAAAAGTTGTATATTTATGTTAAGTTAATGAGAAAAAAAAAGTTGATTTCACCAAATTCCTGTCTGATTTTTATTTTTTATTTTTTTTACAGTGTAATGTCCTGCTTATGCAAAATGAGAGAGGGGAAAAAGGCCACAGGGGCTCCATGTACACCTCCTCTCTGTCTCTTTCTCATTCTCAAACACACATGTACAACTTTTCAGAAGTGGTGAGCTTGTTACAAGAATGAGTTATTTTTACGTACAAGAGGCCTAAGGCATCAGACTTTAATGCTGCATGTTTCTGAAGTATGATAATCGTCACAAAATGCAAACCGCCCTCTCATTGCTCAGGGTAATAAATCAAAAGAGGTCATCACACACAAGGACGCTTATACGTACTGTCGATAATCCATGTTTAATGTCACACTGTGGTAATTGTGTGAATACTGAATTTGGTCACAGGCTTCATCAGGTCCGACATCTATTTCTGAACTTATACAACGGATACATGAAATGGACTGGATAAAATAAAGCCTCACAAAAGTCACACAGCAGGTGCACTAAATAGACTACTGATAACACAACATCCATGAGGGACCGCAAGAATCGATACATCAATACTTCTTCAATCTGAAATGTTTTAAATTGTATTTGTTAATTATAGTATCAAAAAAAAAATCTGAGTGCTCATTTAAGACCTCAGTTCGGTTCAGTCCTGCCTGAAATTTGACAGCAAAAAAACAGACAGTTTAGTGACTTTTTCTGTACCAGCACTGTGAGCAGGATGTTAATTTTTTTTTAAAAGTACGAAAGAAATTATGCTATTTTGTGTGCCTAGAACCTTTAAATTTTTGCCATGGTATTGAAATAGAATAATAGTATTGTGTTTTTTATATTAATATTGTGTCACAGTTTAAAATTCTGGTATTTTTACAGTCTCTAATTATACCTCTACGTTAGTGCAAAAACAGCAAAAATCATTTGATGTTTTCATGCTTTTGCCACATATTCATAATACTCGCATATCAAAACACTCAATCTGCAAAGCCTTTAAGTAGAACACATGAAACATTTAAAAATGTTTGATACTGAGTTTCTTGTGGTGGTGCTTATAGGTGCATCGCTGTGTTCTATACTGTATATTTTATGTGGCTTTATCTTGAGTGAATTAAAGGGCCTGTAAAAAGTGGAATGTTATTAGCGTCAGACCACCTGGGGTGAACATCTGCAGCCTCAGACTGCAGACCCAACATACATCACTGTTTCTCTGCTCACTATTTACTGTCACACACACACACACACACACACACACACACACACACACACACACACACACACACACACACATATGGCTCGGCTGCATCCATCTTTTGCATGTCTCTTGTCTTATTGACGTGTGCGCAGTTGTGCGTTCCTTCAGGGGGGTGAGCTGCTTATTAAAGATGCCACAAGGTCACAGGTCAAGTACAGGTTCTGCTCCTCTGGCCAGAGAGAGATCAAAGGTCAGCAGGTTAGTGTCGGAAGCCGGGAGGATCACAGCGCAGCTCACCAGTAATCCACCGGCGATTCAAAATCAAAGTAGAGGGTGATTTGTGGATTCCTCTGTGCTATACTGCTGAGTTTAGCATGAAACCTTTTTTATTTGTTTATTTTATTTTTCACTCCTACAGTAACTACTCTCCTTTGAATAATTAGATGTTCTTTTCATGTTCTATTAGGACTGTTTTTCCTCATGTCTCTGCTCGAACACTATTTTTTCATCTTCAAAGTGAAAGCTAAAATAGGGCGATCATTGCAATTTAATTACTACAAATCCCTTTGTGAATTTGCTCTTGTGTTTGTTTACATGCATAGATTTGCCGCCTTCTGCAGTTTTTTGTGTGATTCAGTGAATGTGTTTACTTTCTTATGTCGCTCTCTATATGCCTTCTTATTTATAGTGTGAGTGTGTGTGTGTGTGTGTGTGTGTGTGTGTGTGTGTGTGTGTGTGTGTGTGCGTGTGTGTGTTGATGAAGTTGCAGTGGGGTTTATTTAAATAGATAAGATGGGGTTTTATTCCCAATCAGAGGAATCTCCTGTCGCATCTGAGTCTCTTCATAATAACCCCCAGCATTGCTCCACATCCCCCTGACACACACACATACATACACACACACACACACACACACACACACACACACACACACACACACACACACATATACACACACACACACTAAGTATTGCAGACACTGCAGTTTTTCCATCTCTCAGGGGTGTGAGGCTTTGATAAATGAAAATAAATACTTTTTCTTCATACAAGGAACAGAAGGGGGGAGAAGAAAATGGAAGAAGTGACAGGAGGTCTCTGACAGTTTGATGCCTCAATACAAGCAAATATATGACGAAGAAACACCTTCAAAAA
>JAJHUR010085016.1:0-40000 GCA_027495735.1 Lutjanus campechanus | reverse complement strand
GTTCAAAGCACTGCTTCAATCTTTAAACAGCTTGTTTCTCTCTAATTGTTTCATTATCTCCGTGTGCTTATTAAATGTACGATAATTGTTAATTACCACATGAGGATTTGTAAAGGATTTGTCTTGAGTATCAAAACAAATTAATTAAACTGAACACATTTAAAACAACAGCAATGATAACAGCAGGTGCAGAGTGTGTGTGTGTGTGTGTGTGTGTGTGTGTGTGTGTGTGTGTGTGTGTGTGTGTGTTTGTGTGTATATATATGTGTGTACACATCCACATTTCCAATGCTATGCCTGTTTGTTCGAATCTCTATGTTTAATTGAGATTCATAGGAGGAATTTAAATGAGATTCAAATGAGATTCATAGCTAATTGTAGCAGCTCAGGTAATATGCAGATAGATTTAATGATGATTCAGTGTATCTTGCAGTCTAACGAGAGTTTGATTAGACCATTGGAAGACACTGGCTGAAATCATTACTGTGGTTTGAGAGAAAAGCAGCAGAAAGAGGAACACTTGTTCAAAGGCATTTAAAGCTGAATGAAATATTCTCTAAATTATAGTTTTCTCAAAGTGTAATTTTAAATTCAGTTTAAAGAAATCCATTTTAAAAACTGTAAATCGCATTGGACAAAAGCATCTACAAAATGAATGCAGTGTTTTAAAGTCTTTCTGTACCCTTGATTATGTGAAATGTCAGGTCTTGGAGCAATGTAAAGCAGTGGTTCTCAACCTGGGGTTCTGGACTTCCCAAGGAGGCTGCAAGACAATCTCCAGGGGTCACCTAATGGTTCTGGGGAAAAAAATAAATAAATAAAATGAAATAACATAATATAAGAAATTGTGGCAAGCTGCATGGCATTAGAGCCACTAAGCCGCTCTCAGATATGTCAGCCCCTGAAAGATGTTCAATATAACATTGCTATCGGGCAAAAAACCCTTTATCTTCATATTTTGTCTGTTAAGCTTTTTTTTTCCAGAAATCAATGCTATTGGTCATCCTTTACATCTGTCTGTGGATTTTTATTTCGTCAATAAGAAGTATTAAAAAGAATTACTAACTTGGAGGATGCAGTGTTAAATTATTAGAAAAAGTCATCTCAACAGTTTTGGACATACAAGGTTTCCAGCGATGGGAACGCTCAAAAATTGGCAGATACAGCTGGCCTTAACAGCCACTTCACTAATAAAACTGTAAACCAGCACAAAAATGCAAACACTAACTAACACTCACATATGCATTTTGCAAAATAAAATAGAAAATTTAATAAATTTCTCTGTCCTGCATGATGGGAAATGAGGGCTATATTATGGACTGAGGAATGTTTTTACATTGCATCAACTCTACCAGTGATAAAGTGAGTTTGGTAGCTTTTATGTGTTATAAAGTCATTCCTGAACAGTCTTGTGCAGTTGGGCAGTGGGAGTCACCAACACCACCCTGATTTTTCTGGGTGGTTGCAGCTCCAATAGGTTGAGACAACCACTGGTGTAAAATAAAGATTTTGTTTGGGATAAATTCCTCCAGTGAATTATCTTAAAGTGAGGAGTCTGTACTGTACATGTGATTTCATGCACTCACCAGTTTAATCTGTGTAAAATCCAGCTGCTCGCGACAGCTGGGACATTATAAGTAAATAAAACGCAGCTCCTGAGCTTGCACATACACGCATGCACACACGTCTTCTTCTGTTGCCTTCCATACATGGGCACAAGTTGTCTCCTTCCCTCTCTCCTGCTGTACATACGCCCAGACAGATGTGCACTGCTGGATACTGTATATTTATCTATAGTATGTTTACCATAATTAAATTGATGGGAAAAGGTGTTATGCACTAATCAGTGTGTGTGAGCGTGTGTGCCTGTGTTTGTTTGTGTGTGTTGGAGGGATATTCATGGCTGCAAAAGCATTCAGATTCTTATGTATGTACTCAAATACTCAAGTACTCATACTTCTTCTCTGGGGGGTGCACCCAATTGTAATCCTTTATATAAATCTAATATAACCCCAATTGTATAAGGTTTCTGTCTGATATAAGACTATGAAGGAGAGAAATATTTTAGTTTATTGATAAACTCTGCTTGCACAGCTATGACTACAGACTCAGACCTTACATGACAAAAAACAACATACAGTAAGCAGACATAAAGAGCATATACACTCATAATAAGCCATACATTCTGCCTCATTTTGCTTACTTACAGTCATTAAAAGGTGGCTTACACACCAGGTAGCACAAACACATATTCTGTGGGACTGGTTAAGGCGCAGCAGTAGGCGCGAGGCTCTCTAGTCTCCACTGTACAACTGCAGTATTGATAGATGCTGCAGAGCCTGAGTCTACCGTCCCACTTTATTTCAATTAGCTCACAGGAAGCAGGAAATAACCTGCAAATCAATTGTCATTTCTACGGGGCCGAGGCTGCAGGCTGAGATTCACTTTGTCCACCAATAAAAGATGATGTAGCCGTGAAGAAGATTAAAGGGAAATTTCCTCCTCACGTACTCTCACACTATTGTACAGTATATCATTAGTGTGTGATGTTCAGTGCC
The DNA here is from genome assembly GCA_027495735.1 of Lutjanus campechanus. NCBI lineage: Eukaryota > Metazoa > Chordata > Actinopteri > Lutjaniformes > Lutjanidae > Lutjanus > Lutjanus campechanus. The sequence continues at coordinate 37,442 of JAJHUR010085016.1, read as the reverse complement.
TTTAAGGCTGTTATGGTTGTTTGTTAGTTTTTTCTTTAAAATTTGTTTTCATGGTGTGCACACTCTTGCTTTGTCTGCCGCCTTCCTAGAGAATCCTGTTCTAATGATTCGGCGGTGTTTAGAATCATCCCAGACACCCTTCTCTCCTAGAAATTCTATTTGTATGTCACGGCGAAGGAGATGTTGCCTCTGATTTTCTCTGGTTGTTGTACAGTATGGGAATGAAAAAATGGTGAGGAGTTCACACCTAAACCTTAACCTTGCTGTCCTGCAAACTCCTGTCCATGAGTGGATGCATGTTTCCTTCCTGGTTGGCAGGTGTAGTTGGGTAGAAAGAAGATAGTACAGTATGGCAATGAAAATATGATGAGGAGTTCACACCTAAATCTTAACTTAGACATTAAAAATGTATATTTAGTAAAAGATGACATTTTTTGATCATTTAATTAAGTCCATGTTTTTCAAGGTGTTTGCAAAGTAAAGAAAAAAACACCACTAGCTACAAAATGGGCTCCAAAATTTCTCTGCTCTAACAGTTTTTAAGGGAGATTTCCCATTTTTCTGTCTTTATGGTGTGCTGGCATTAAATCAGCCTTGGAATCACTCCACGAAAATAAACATAGCGAACCCTTTTAATGACCAAGCGCAAAACAGTGCAGTGACAGAAAACTGAAGGAAAGGAAGGAAACTGTATCTGCGCCATGAAACACTGAAAAGCTTTTAGCGAGGGAGGTCAATATGGATTGCAACCAAGCAAGATATAGAAGGTTATATGGTGTATGATCATATCAGAAAACACAGTCATGTATGAACCCCACTTTACAGCGTATCACACACACAAACAGGCACTCACCTGAAAACCCCGGGACGCAGCGCGGTGTGATTTGTTTGTGTTGTTGGTGCAGTGGACTGAAGCGATGGAGGTAGTAACTGTTTGATGGTAGGCTTTATGGAGACACTATATAACGCCTGTGACAGTTTATTCAGTGCATGTCAGGAAGGGGGGATTTGTGACATTACAATGGCTGGGACTCTCCTGCAGCCTCATGCACTTATGCACCCACCACTCACAGCTCCGCAGGGAGAAATGAGTGAGGGAGATGTGAATCTGTTTGCATGTTAAATGTCAGAGAGCTGTGTGCTGTATAACACTGAAACAAGGCTGTAATTTTTACAAAACAAGTGCTAAACTCAGATACTGAGGGAATTAACACAAATATCTTTATTTCTAAATTGAAGAAGCTGATTTGAATATACACTCCCCATAAGAAAACTATTTTTGGCTGATGTTAGAACCATTTATAAAGGTTCCACTTGGAATGTTTTCAGAGAGTTCAACCTAGGACCCACCATCTATAAAAGGTTGATATATAGAACCATCTGTGGAAGGTTCCACCCAGAATCTCTGATGAGAGGTTCTACAGAGAACACCTCCAAGGTGCAGTGGTTCCACCCAAAACCCTTTAATGAGGCTTCTATGCAGAATGTGTCAGCCTTCGAAGGGTGCCAACAAGAACCCACCCAGTGGGTTCTACTTTACATTCCATGGGTTTTATCAAGAACACACTGGGGGTTCTACCAAGAACCTTTTTATATTATGGTAAAGAAAATGGTTGACAAACCCTTGACAAACGATATGAAGGATTTCAACAATCCTTGAAGAACTGTTTCTCCCAAAAAGGGTTCTTTGGATGAAAAGTGTTCTTAATGGAACTCTTGCCAAAACCAAAAAGGGGTTCTTCAGAAGCAAACAGTTCTGGGAAGAACCTCAGCCCTTCAGGAAGAACCCCTTTGGAACCCTTATTTCTAAGGGTGTAACATCACACTCATGCCTTTGACGTGCTCGAGTAGACACACATGTCTGAAACCGTTTAATGAGAGATTTTCCCTCGGCTTCAGTAGCAGACGATTGGACACCAGACTGAGATCGTTAGACACTACATTTTCTTTACAGAAAGAGAAATTCTGCCTGCACTAACTTTTTGTGCAGCTAGTTATTCCCCAAGGCCCATTAGCCGAGTTCTCATTGGTTCTCCTCTCGGCTGGATGCTATTAGCCCTGTGATTGGGTATTGAATTAGCCTGCTGATTGGGTATTGAAGGAGTGAAGACTGATGAGAGGATTTGGCTAAGCTTTCTTCTCCAAACCTCATTACTCACACTCACACTCAAAGAGATCAGAACTGGAAGACAGACAGACACACACACACACACACACACACAGACACGTGCACACACACAGACACACACACACACACACACACACACACACACACACACAGACACGTGCACACAGACATTTGTGTCCTGTTTAAACAGATTTTTTGATGTGGTGTTGAATGAAATACTTATCAGTGTATTACAGATGCAGGTCAACACGCTCCAGTTTGGAGAAGAAGAGAGGACCGATGGTACTGAAGCTAGCTGTGGACTGCTGTGGACAGGGTCAGCAGCAAAACATATTTTAGCCATTTTAAAAGATCACCTAAAAAAATCAATATCAGCTTAAGTGCAGGCTACATTTAGAATATTCTCACCACTTTACCTTGCTGTCTGATAGCCTTTTCCACCAGGAAGCCGCTGTTATATAAGCCAAATATACCTATCTGCAAACCAACCAAAATCAGTAAATTCACCTTGTAGAACACAGGAGTTGGTGGTCTACCACTACTTATATCTCTAACTTTCATTGTGTTATTGTGTGTCAAAAAGATAGCTCGGATTCACCAGAGTCACACAGTAACACAAACTAACCACAGTAACACACAGTAAAACAAACTAACCAATCAATTGAGGCAGCAACCCATATGACTATGGTTCCTATCTGAAAAGGCTGTCTGCCGGCAAGGTTAAGCAGTGAAAATATTTTAAATATAGCAAACACTTACTGATAATGATTTTTGAGGTGGACCTTTTTAAGTGGCTAAATTAGGTTTTGTTTGGATCCTGTCCACACCTTGCATTGCTTAGCTTCCTGCAGCAGTACTCCTCTCTGCTTCTCTGAACTGAGGGTATGCCAACCACCATCTATCAATATATAAGTACCTTATATAACCCCACTTCAAAAATCCAAACTAACCCTTTAAACATCATTCCACTCCACCAATCACCTGCAGGTAGAAACAGATACCTGTACCTACCTCACAGCTCATCTTTCACACCCGCTGCAGACAGAGCTTGGTTAAATCCATTAAACAAATGTCTGATATGATGGACAAGCAGGTGCTGCAGAGACTGGAGACACTGGGAGACAACCTTTCTGGGCTGAAAAGAAAGTGTTGTCGGCCCAAGAGAGTGCAGCATGCAATTGGAGGCTGCTAAAGAGAGGGATGTGTGAAGGGCTTTGTGCTGATTTATGCTGTGTTTCATCCCACAATAAAGATTATGGATGATGATATTGATTTAGCCGGGGCTGTGGCCATGACTGGACTCAGGCTCTCAGGTTGGGAGAAAAGAGAATTTAGCTCATTATCATTCTCAGACACAGTGAGGAAGCCTTTCTCTCACTGTGTGTGTGTGTGTGTGTCTCTATATCTGTGTGCCAGAGTCTTAGATCATCCTCTGTATTAGCAGCACGACTCTTCCCTCCTTTAGTGTTTGTGAAAGTGTTGAACCCCATCCTGTCCTCCTCTTTCACGAGCCAGAGAGCGAGCAGCAGGCGTTCCCAGCAGCACAGCAGAGCAGACCAGGAGGGAGGGATGAAGTTATTGACTCCACTTTGATTTAACCTCTCCTGCCTGATCCTCAGAAGCGCACAGACACATGCAGATTGGGGAATTCTCAAAATAACAGCTGCCCTCTCAGGGATGTGCACATTAAGGATGAGTTTCAGAATTTATTTCAGGCTTGGAATTTGGGATAGGTTTGTATATATCAGTGGTGGAAGAAGTGTGATGATCCTTTACTTAAGTGAAAGCAGCAATAATCAAGTACAAGTTAAGGTTCTGCATTAACATTTTAAGTTACATACATTTTCACTTTAGAATTAAAATAAAAAAGCACTTCTAATACAGAATTGAAACTGACCTCTCAAGAAAAGTAGAGCATCAGTCGTTTCAGCAATAAAGATGGCTGTTACATGCGAGTGACAAGACCCTCTAGCAGCTGTAATAACTCTGATACTTGTTGGTAAGATACAACGGAATAATGTGATGATAAGATAGCGCCACAAAGTCCACAGAGAGAGGCTGTCAGGGGAGGTGGATGGGTCAACCAAATGTCAGACCTTAACACAGGAGTTCACCAGTCCAGTCCTGTTTCCTACCAATGCCCAATGTTGGTTTCTTTTAACCATGGCTAAAGTGTTTATTTCAGCAGCAATGATGACAAATATTCAATTCAAACCCTCATCTTTCCCCAAAGCTAAACCCAAGTCTCTTTTTGCGTCTAAACCAGATGAAACCTCAACCACAGCTGTGTAAGATCAAAAACAGTTTTACAACTGAAACAGTGATGTCATTTTGTCAATAGTAGCATCACATCAGAAGATGATTACATGTTTCGTTTAAGCCTGTTCTCATTCCCAACTCGTCAAGTACTGTCACTAAAGGGGGAGAAAGCCCAAATCTGGACGAGGTGGGGCGGATGGATGGCTCAAACAAACACAGAACTTTCACCCTGGAGACCAGGGTTCATGTCCCATGTGAAAACCAAAAGTTATTATAAAGTTTTAAGGTACACAGCATTACGTGTCACCTTTTGTCTTAAGATGTGATGTACATATAATGTAACACACATAATGTAACATACTTATTTTAACCCCAAACATGGCCTTATCCTTAACTTATCCTTAGTTTTTGTGCCTAGACGTAACCAAACTGTAACTGTTTTTGCAACATGAAGTTTGTGTTAAAAAGGCGCACTGGCAATATCTCATATGCAGGGGGTGTGACAAAGCACCATCAGTAGGTGATGAGCCAGGATGAGAATGGATTGGGTTCTCACAGCGTCTTATAGCAGCACAAATGGGTTAATAATGGAGCGATATTGGAGCGGTACCTTGTGCACCTGTATGAGATGAGCAGGGGTGTGACAAGACACAAGTTAGGATGAGAATGTGATGGTTGTTCTAGAAAGCTAGAAAGGACCAACCAAGGGAGGATTTGTAGGCAGAATGGCCCCTCTCAGGATGCTATTTTATTATATATATATATTATATTACTAGCAGTGCTGGGCAGGTACATTAAAAAATTGTACTCAGTTACTCATTATAAATAACTCAAAAGTAATTACACTAATCTCCTTATTCAACAATCACAATTACATTACCTGTTACATTACTTTCCTGGCACACAGCACAGCTCTGGTAAATGTACCAACAACTCAAAAGCCTCCACACCCACACTCCTCTGTGTTCTGTGTTAAAAACGTGAAGACAAAAACAAGACAAAGACCTTGTGGTTAAACAAGAAGCCAGCCCACATTCGTAAAGGTCTCTACTGACTAGATTAGTCATCCCATCCTCACAGTCACAACGTTCACACACGCTCAAACTCTGAATAAAACACAGTTCATTTCTGCATGAGGCTAACGTTAGCAAGACAACTACAAAAGACGACTTTGAAGTTACACTTCCTGGACCAGCCAACCTCCCCAAATGTGAAAGAAACAAAGTGTTACTGGGATCCTTTATACTACTCATTACTGCAAAGTATTATAACAAAATGTTAGAACACATTATTGACTAATTTTAATCTTGCATCTGATCAATATTAAACTAATTTCAACTATTTTATACACTACAGTTCTATCTGTAACAATGTGTTATACTTTATAGACTGTTTTTTTTTTAATGTAATATCTCAAGTCCACCTAACTTACCATGTAATGCACTATGTAAGGTTGTAAAAGTACATTATTTTAGAAATACAAATCAGGAAAGAAACAGAAATGGCAAAACTCAAGATTATATTTACACTACAGTACTTCTGTAAATGTAATTCAGCACTTGCATTCATGTATTGTACAATATGTTGTTGTAAATAGACAGCAAACCTCTCTCTGCACATTATGTTGGTTTAGCTAAATGCATCTACACAATGTTTAGTTAATACATCCCTAATTTCAGACCATTCCAAATTGAAACAACAGCTATTATTACGAGTAATATCACTGAATGCTGTTTTGCTGAATGCTGTTAGAGTTGTTGAACAGGACAATGGCGCCAAAGTGCACTTCTCTTTAATTAATTACCCGCTTTTGTTTCTGGAGGCAACACACAAACACACACACAGATAATCACGCACACATGAACACACTCACAAGAGTTTGGTTTTTAGAGGGAAAAAGGAGGAAGCGAGGGAGAGAGGAGGAAGAGGGTAATATCAGCAGGCTATCTATCCTCTCTTCCACTGGTGCATCCCAATCCTCTTTGGAAATAACAAATGCATAAAGGAGCCACAACACAAATATATCTGCCTGGCTCAGATAGATAGGGCTATGCGAGAGTTTAATACCCTTATGTAAACCAGTAACAATCAAGCCCTAACACACACCCCCACATCACCACTAAGGGGACAATAAGGAACACGCTCTATTCTCTCTCTCCAGATATGAAGTGAGGAGTGATTGTGTGTGTGTTTGAGTGTGTGTGTGTGTGTGTGTGTGTGTGTGTGTGTGTGTGTGTGTGTGTGTGTGTGTGTGTGTGTAAGAAACAGAGACCGAGCTGTTTTCTTCAGCAGATAGTGAACAATGCCGTAGCCCAGATTGGTTGGCTCCCTGGTGCTCGTTGTGGTTCTTGTTGTTTCAGTAGCAGAGAGTGATATAGACCTTGACCTCAGAGACCACAGCACGTCTGATACTCGATTTCATTCATCCCTCACCATCCAGTCTTTTGATATCTCACTCTCATCCCTCTGCGCCAATTTGTTTTTATACTTTGCCTCCTCTCTCATCCTCCCTCTGCTCTTTTTCCCCCTCTCCTCGCTAAAACTGACGATTCAGTAGACAAAGAGGAGAGGAGCGACACTAAAACCGAGGAGCCCATTTGTCTGAAAAATGTCGCCTGTGACAAGCAATCCAAACCGAGGAAAATACTCGTGGACTGACGCATTTATCAAATTAATTTGTGTAAAATATGCCACACATATGGCAGGTTTACTTACTTTTGGATGCTCAGGAAAAGTTATCACATGCTTATAATATATCTTGACTTATCAAAATAAAATATGGGATGATTTTGCATCATTTCCTAACTGCTCACACCATGGATGCCTAGTTACAGTTAAAAGTCGGGGTGTGAGATTAGTAGAATGGCAGGAAAATTTTCATTAACAACTGATAGTGCCATTCTTACAATATGGAGTCTTCAATCATTCAATTCACTATAATGCTCAATTTATTTTGTACTACTAAGTATAAAAATCATCAGTTTTTCATTGTGTTCTGTACTTTCAGCAGTAAATGGCAGATAAATGCACATAAAGGGCAACTGTTTACTGCATACTACTGTTAGAAGCAGTATACTAAGCTGACAATTAGCCTGATCAGCCACCGTCAGTAATCAATACACACTTTATTATACGATTAATCAAACCAATAACTAATAGCAACCATTTCATCTTTTAGCAGTTACCTAGTGTTTCAGTAGTCACAGTAGTGACAGAATGTATTAGCAGCTTGAATTAAACTTAGCGTCCATGTGCTCTCTGGGGGAAAGATTACATCAAACTCCCTTTAAATAATATGACTTATTAACAATTTCTTACGAGTCCCTAAAAACACATAACTGTAGAAACACAAAATGAAAGACATCATATACTGACAGTATTCTTGTCAATTCAGCATCAATATAATTAATAAATTGAAACTGCAAACATTACATCCTGGACTCATCCTGGATGCTTATTGCGACAACTACCAGCTCCTGTTGGTCAGCTGCACTATTCTAGTTGGAGAAGACCATGGGAATAAGAGGTGAACATTCAAAAATTAAGATTTCTCACTAAAATACTTGCTGGTTGGTGGATCACATACAAGCCAAATTAACTAACTCATAGCAATGGTAATTCACCATGTACCGTGTGTGTGTGTGCGTACTGATGATTGATTTTTTTCTGATTTTGCTTTAGCATAGCTCAAATCTTGAAAAATTGTTTGTGTTTTATGTGCAAAAGCACACATCAGCTTCCCCACATCTAATAGTGGGGATGTAGCTGCTCCATTGCTCAGGCACCTACAGCTCACACACACATTTTGACCAAGAGGGAGAAAAACGACAGGGCTGTCTTTCTAAAGGCGGATCAATATAATTAGTATGCCATACATGCATGTGTGTGTGTGGAAGTATAAGTGTGTGTGTGAGTGGGGGGGTAGTATAGACAGGAGTTAGGATAGCAAAGGTTAATATCATACATCAGCTGCCATCTGCATATGTCTCTTCAGGAGAAAAACACTCTTTGTCTCTGTGCTCTCAGTAGGGTTGATCGCTGTAAGATTATACACCGGCTGACATTTCACACTTGCTAGATGGAGAAAAATTTGGACACTTTCTTTTAGAGGTGTAGAGGGGGCTGCCATAACAGCTCAGCAATTTAACACAGTCTCTCCGGCAGTGCTAATCCCTCTCTACACTGGAGGAAATACATTGTGATATTTGAGACATTTGTTAACTATGTTTCTAATAACCAATTTTGGCTGCGCAAGAACGAGACAAAACTTTACAGTGGCCTTCTAATGTTTGCAGCTTCTGCAGACATTCAAAGCTTTTCTTTATCAAAGCATAACAAGTTGCTGTGTGAGAGTTGCAGTGGTCTCAAAGATGTAAAGAATCTGTCTTTTCAGTGCAAGCTCAGCGAGACATGATCAACATCTGTAAACCAAGCACACAGAGAAAGTGAAACCCAATGCAGTGCAGAGAGAAACAGACAGACAGAACAGTCTGTGCTGCATGTGCGTGTGTGTGTGTGTGTGTGTGTGTGTGTGTGTGTGTGTGTGTGTACGTGGATATTTGTGTATGCATGTTGGCAGTACCTGATTGCATGCATGCTGTTTCTGTGTGTTTGCGTGTGCATGTGTCTTGCGTGTGTGAAAGCATGCCTTGAAGTTCTCCTTGATCATCATGCTTAATGCTGCACTCTCTCTGCCATATAAGACCCTGCTAGGAAACCATCAAATATTTATACAACATTATCCCTGATCCTATAGCCTGTAAGTAAAGAAAACACTCTGCTGACTTTCGTTGCATTACAGAGGTTCAGGATTCAAGTTCTGGTTTTGGTTTGGAGTTGTTACAGATGCACTGCTTCTCAGGATTTGTTGAAGAAAACTCTACTGGTGGTGCCGACAACCCGCTGGGTAAATCATATAGTAAAGAAAACACACCGTCACAAATACTGTTTACAGCTCTCACTCGCAGGATTTGTGGCAGTTTTTGATATAGTGATTGAGAGGGAGGTTGGCGGGAAAAACACAGAAGGAGAAAGCGCAAGAGTATTAATTCTACATCCCAGACACTGAATGGCTGCTGTTGTTCTGAAGGCTGTTTTATGGAGCAGAAACAGCCTGATCTCTGTGTTGTTTTCTCCCTGATTGATTGCCCTGGCCTGAGGCTCCTCGGAGTGCACTGCGTTTTGTCTGAGTATTTACTGGAATGTTGGGAGGATAAAAATCACAGCCTCAGTCATCACACTACAGAGGCAGAGTGGCGAATACAAACAAAAAGAAAAGGCAGAGGAAGCCCACACAGACGGGCAAATGGGGACACAGAGGGAGAGACACAGGAGGACATGGAGCACAAAGAGGCAGACATACAGCATCATAAACACAAGCAATGCAAACTTTTTCTGTCGTGTTGCCTTTGCAAACCAGAAAACATTTTACTTTGAGAAGAAATCTTGCTAACTGCAATCTTTAGAGCCTTGCTGGCCTTTCTTAATCATCCCCAAATGAATGAGATCCACAGACCATTTCTCACAACAGACGTTTTGACTTTGTAATGGCAGGAAAATCTCAATTGCAATGAATAACTCTAACACGGTTCTGTTTCGGCAATTATTGTAGCAAAGCAGCAATTAGTGATGTTATAAACAACACCTGTGTTTGACAACAAGGCATACTGCAGTGAGAAAGGACCATTCAACTTTGACTTCATATTTTTTTTTGCCTTGGTGGCGCCACCTACAATGGCTCAATCAGATTAATTCATTTTTGTAAAAGAACTGTGAAGCCACAGTCTAAACAAGCCTGACATTTTGCAAACAGACAACAGCTCACCTCTCATAACCTCCTGCCTCACCTCCCTCTTCCTCACCTATACATTTGTCACACTCTCTGTTGCCACAGAAAACAAAAAAATGATTAGTAACTAAAATTTAACATCTCTCCAATGTTAAAGTCGAATGATGTTGAATTGATGTCCAATGTCCAGTGCCTGCTGGAAATGTTCAGGATCAGACTCTATGTGAAAAACACAAAAGACAATGTAGACTTTGACCAGTTTATTAGGTACACCTGTACAAGTTAATGCAGTTCTATATTTGTGAAGCTTAATCTGGTCATGTTGCACTTGAAGACCACAACTGGAAACACCTCTAAATATAAACTAATCCATCACTGAAGAACATGGAGTTGAATCAATAACTCTCCTGACAGTGTCAACAAAACTGAACATTATAGGCTTAACAAAGAATTTGCTGCAGAGCTGCTGTATTGGATTGTATTAGATTGGACAGATGTGCCTAATAAAATGGTAAGTCAGTGTAACTCAGTGACAATATCACTGGCAGGCTTCAGAACACACGTCCAGAGGGAAAGCTGGAGTGAAGGTGTGTGTGAGCCCCTCCTCTCACTATGACATTAGACAACAAACTGTAACAGGACAATTTGTTGCGCTTTCTTGCATTGATTTCACTGCACACCTCTGGCGCATTCATGTTTCAGAAATGAGGAATCAGTCAGTTACAGACATACAGAACTCTCTAGTGTCCCGCTCGGCAGTCAGGAATCTAATTTAAACAGCTCTGCTTTGATTTCTTAAAACGAGTACAAGCATCTCAACTTTCATTTTCAGATTTTTCAGAAACGGTCTGGGCCATCATATCTGCTCCTACTCTGTTTTGAAATGTTTTCTGTGCACATGTAGGTGATGAAAACAGGAGGGTGGGCTGGTGGAGTTAGATAGGCAGTCAGACTGTACAGACTGTGATATGCTGTGGACAGGACAGCCCTTGGCTCTGTCTGTCAACGTGTGAAGCCCCTGTGTGCAGCAGTGTGGACTGAGCTGTTCAGGGTTCCCCACTGTTGGAGACCTGTCATGGTGACAGAGACAGACTGACACACTGTTGCACTAAGAGGTCGCAGCCTTCAATCTGTCTCTTTTTTCCACTCATCCATTCATGTTTCTCAGTTTCACTCATTCAGTCTCACAGTCTCTCACCTTCCTCCCTTTGTCTCTCTCCTCTTCTCTGAATGTGTCATGTAAAAAGACAATGGGTCGTTTGAAATTAATGTGTGGATTTGATTTGTTTAGTTCTCTTCTTTCCTCTATTCTCAACCTGATTTTGTAATTCATGAGTAAACTGTATCACAAAACAAGTTTTAGTCTGGGTTTATGAAACATTTACCAGTTTTACCAACTAAAAATGTTTTGTTGAGACTTTTCTTCTTTGGATAGACTTGAATCTTTGAATTTTAGAAATCCTCAAAAATTGTATGTAATTGTATAAAAATGTTGAGTAAACTCATTGAAATGAAAGTGAATAATGATCAATAATTTAATATTTTCAGTTGCAACCATTTCATTTTCATGCACTCAAATAATGACAAATCAGAACTGAAATACAAATGTAATGGTTTCTAAAACTCAAACTTTGTTTAGTTTATTTCAAAACTTCAGAATTTGAGTAAAAACTGTACTGATAGCAGTCACCGTGAAATTCTCGACATTTTTTTTCCAGTGCAGAATATTCTTCACATGAGATAAAGTATGTCATCCCCTCACTGTTCTAGTAGCACCAGCAATAAGCACATATATATGTGTGTGTGTGTGTGTGTGTGTGTGTGTGTGTGTGTGTGTGTGTGTGTGTGTGTTTTGTGTGTGCATAAACGTTGTGTGTGGGTGGGGAGTTGATTGCGGAGTTGATTGCGTAATCCTGCAAACCTCAAAATGGTGCTTGTCAGATGATAATCTGCCGACTCTGCAGATTACAGCTCAGATTAACACACAATGAACACTGGGAAGGTGTGGGAGATAACACCCCCAATTTGTGCGTCTGTGTGTGTACATTCAGTTGTGTGTACATGTGTATGTGCATTCAGATTTTTGTGTCAGTGCAAATGCGTACAGAATTTTGTAGGTATGTTTTGTGTGCATACTGTAGTTTAAATTCATTCACTCTTGTTTGTCTTGTTGCTGTCTGTCTGTGGTGTGAGGGCACACACATACACACACCTCCTTCTATAGCCTGGGGGGTCTAGCAGCTTATTATGTGTCCTTAGTGGCAGAGGGAGGCGAGAACAAGAGGCTGACTACACTTAAGTGGCAGTAGACAGCACAGACAGAGAGATTTACTTCTCTTATTCCGGCACACAGAGATTTAAAGGAGCTCAGTATGTGATTAAGAGAAACTACTTCTATAATACTATAATGCTTGAATGTCTGCTGGCAAATGTAACGATTAAAAGTGTGTGTGTAGTTTGTCTGTCTTCTACTAAGGGGACTCAGCATTACAGAGAATATTAGAGGGAATCTGCACTGTTGTATGTGGAAATGTAGCTGCGGTTGTTTCCATTTGATGAATGCCAAATTTCTCCAGTCTCCCTCCTGTCTGCTCCCTTTTCTCCCCATCCTCATTCTGTCGGCAGCCACACTGAGTGTGTGTGTGTGTGTGTGTGTGTGTGTGTGTGTGCGCGTGCGTATGTGTGTGTCCATTCCCATTCTGTCAGGTTTATTTCTGTTATGTTTCTTAATTAGCTAATAAAGGTCATGGCATCTCTCAGTCAGGGGGGGGCGGTGCATGCAAATGAGCCAGAAGGTCAGATGGATTAGTGACCGCCTCACACCGCCCAAATATGGACACGACCGTGCTGCCATACAAATACCTGCAGCTATGAAAGTGTCATCTCTGTACCAACACACTCCCACACACACACCAAAATAAATGAGACGGGTTTACTCAACTGTAATCGTGTGTAGTGCAGTAAAACTGCACTGCAGGACAGTGAGGTTACTGAGAATGTGCTCTTTCTCTGGCAAATTCTCAAGCTGTATTTTTAGGACATGTCGTCACCAGCAAAATGTAAATATTTGTCGTTGGCTGCAAAAACCTCTTAGGAAGAGTTGTGGTGGGCAGATATAAAAATGTGACTGTTCACGTTACGTTTCCTTGCCAACATTGGTTTCTTCCATAACCACAAACTTTCCCTAATCTTAAAGGGGCATTCCACCAGTTTTACACATGTATCAGTTTGGTTATTATGAAAGTGAGTCACCTTTTAAATTGTTATAATAAAAGTGGCAATGGTTCTGACTGTGTCAGAGAAGCAGCAAGGAGACTGAACACTTTGTAAATCTATTTGGACACAGAAATCTTAACTGTAACAGTAACTTTTGTAATGGTCAGAAGGCACTGACAATATTGTTCTGTCAATAGAAGATCAGACACTGTGTCACTTAGGACGAGAAAAACAGAATACCTATGTTGTTTCATATGAAGGACTGTTTTTCTTTCCATTTGTATTTTTTTTCTTCAGACTGTGCCCATTATCGTTTCATCCTGACACACAAGATAAACACGAGCTTACAGCTCTCATTTGAGAGTGTCTCTTTGGAGTAGTGAAGTGCTCTCGTGATGCTCCAGTCTTCATAACATGTGGAGCATGAATGCTTGCGTAGATAAGATAAGAGAGGAGGCACAGATGCTTTGCTGCTGACACAGTCAATGACGATGCTGTAGTGTTGCGGTGGATCTGTTACTAGTCTTTAGGTCTATCACCTTTCGCAGCAGAGCTTGTCTCAGTGTCCTTTAGCCCTAAATCACCAGGTTGTCTCCATGTGTGAAAGCTCTCTCTCCCTCTCTAGGTCCATAACTCATCCTGTCTGACTCGCTTCTCTCTTTCTCTCACTCTACCTCTTCCATAATTCACTGGGGCTCTCTCCATGCTCACTCAGTCCTCTCTTATAGCCATTCATGATTATATACACTCTTAGAAATCAGGGTTTCAAAAGGGTTCGTCCTGAAGGGCTGATGTTCTATCCAGAACCATTTTCCTCTGAAGAACCCTTTTTTTTTTTTTTTTTTAAAAAGTGTGTATTCATCATTGGGATGACTCAGTAATTTAAACAATATGGTTCTTCACATTGCCTTTTGTTAGAGGACAAGAGGGTTATGGGTAAAATCTATACAAAATGCTGTAATACCCTTTTAATAAAAAATGGTTCTTGGTGGAACTCCCTGCGTTTGTTCTAGATAAAACCTTTTAAATGTGAATGGGTTCTTGGTAGAACCCCCTGCATGGGTTCCAGATAAAAGCCTTGGACTATAAAAGGGTTCTTGGTAGAACTCCCAGGTTAAAGTTTAAACACTTCACATATAAAAGGGTCTTGGTAGCTCCCAACCAGGAGAAGATGAAAAAGGGTTTGGATAAAACTCCAGAGAGGGTTCTGGGTGGAACAATTACACCATAGAAGGGTTCTCTGTAGGACCACTTAGAGGAGGTTCTGGGAGGAAACTTACACAGTTGGTTCTATATATAACCCTTTATGTTGGGTTCTAGACAGAACCCTTAGAAAGGGTTTCAGGTGAAACCTTTGTAAGGTTCTACTAATAACAAAAAAGGGTTATTCTATAGGTACAAGCTGAGGAACCCTATGGTTCTAGTAAGCACCTCTATTTCCAAGAGTGTATTTTTGTAACCCTCTTCTTCTGTTCTCTACCCCTCCCTCCACACTTTCACTGTCCATCTCTCTTTCGTTCTCTAAACAATTTTCAGATCCACTTTTGACGTAGCATCGATGCTCTGAGTCATACCAGTCATACCCCCCACCCCCTCCTTCTTGTTGTGCATCTCTTCCAAATCCCACCATTCATCTATTTCTCTCTGGTGGGAGGTTGTCTGGCTGCCTGCCTGACTTACAGCAGGCAGAGTGATGGACACGGGGTGAGACCCAGTGCATTACACTCCTCTGCAACACAGCACAACAGAGACCAGACACTACTGTATAACACTGCACTGAATACAAAATGATGCACAGAGGAGGATGATAGACAAAATAGAACTCAAGTGGAGAGGGAATGATAAACAACGCATCACTCTGGGGGAGCATCCTCAGTCTTTGAGCTCATTATGTTCATGAGCGAAGATAAACGCAGCCGCATATCAGCGTGAGTGGAAACTCTAATAACGGGGATGTGAATTAATGCCAAACTTTCTCACGCATGATGAAAACAGATGCGAGTAAGTACACCTACTATCTGGAGTCGCAGGCTGTTTGGCCCGCAGCATTAAAAGTGCAGCTGAGAGCGAGTCAAACTCTGTCAGTGCCATATCTTCAGCTGAGCAGACCTTCGTAGAAGATGATAGAGAGAATGGGACTTTCTTTGTTTAGATCCCTTCCTCCTCCTCCACCTCCTCCATCTCTTCTTTTTCACTCAGTAAAGTACACTGCAAAAATTATATGTTTATGTCTACATTTATATCTATATCTAAAAAACTATGTTTTTGCTTAAAAAAGTTAGCCTCCGCACTGCCTTAGAATTTTAGGCTGGCTCAATTTGAAATGACAAGTACATGTAATTTTGGAATGACTCAAAACAAATAAACTTTTTTCATTGAATAGATTAGCTAATAATTCAGATGTAGTTGAGAAAACATGTTTGGTCAAAAATTTACGCTCTCAAACAATGCATGCCAGGAAGTCTGCTAATATGCTAATCAGGTTTCTTTAGCAAATTAATTTGAAGGAGAAATCAGTAACATATTCACTGTTATAAAACACAAAATGAACATGATATGTCATCAGAGATGAAGGAAACTGGCTTCTCTAACAACAAACCTACAGGCACAGTGTCGTCCATTTAAATTTCTATTCCAGGCCAAAATTATTTTACTTCAAATTTATGCTGGATGTTTGCAGAATGAGAAAATTTCTGTTTATAAATTGTAAGAAATTATTAATAATCTTTTAGAGGGTGTTGATGTTTATAACGGTTAAATTGAGCAATATGTTAATGGAGCCCGGCAGGCACTAAAGCAGTCACTGAACTCCACCCGCAGAGTGTGTGTTTTCAGAGCAGTGGGTTTTTGTTTTCAGGATAACAGGCTTAGTTTTACATTGATAGACAACTGACAGTTATAAACAGCTGACCAGCTTACAATGTTGGACTCTTTGTCGTTTGTTATTGTTAAATTACAGTGTTGCAGTTGCAGTGTTCCTGCAGCCTGCCTGAGCTTCCTTGAGTCTGGGGAATAGTGGGGGGATGCGCAATTGTTACAGATTTGCTCCTTAAATGAGTTGATTGAACACTGTATGCTACATTAATTCAATTAATCACTTCAAGTCAAAAGACTCAAGTTAGAAGAACTCTTGTTTATAAGTTCTGAATTGTTTAATTAACTTGAACAAATAAAACTTGTGAAGTTAATGAGTAAACATTAATTGATTCCACAAAATTCCTGAATGATTTTTTACAGTGTATTTACCTGGAATCCAGCTGTTGTTTCCAGCACATGCTCCAAGGCTTAGCTGCCCCAGTGTAAAATACAAACAAACATTCATTCTGCAATACCTTCTCAGGAGCAGACATTCACACACAGAATAAAAAATACAAAGACTGCTCGAGGAGTATGTTTTAGAGACATCGAGCAGTACATCAAACCTTTCTCTGCCTTCAAACGTCCAGTATTTTTACCTCTTCTCTTGACATTAGATCTGTCTGAATATTTCTCAGACCTGTCTCTTCCCTCATGTAATTTTTCACTTTTTTATAAAATCTTTGAATATGCCAGTTATTTCATGCCCGTGACCCTGGATGCCTGTAACCAAGAGTCAACCCTTCCCTAAAGCCCTCTCTGACTTTGTCTCTCCTCGCTTTTTCCTCCTCTCATGATTTTTCCAAATGCAAACATGTCTCCTGTCTTCTAAACGTCTCTGTAGACCCCCAGGGGGCCGTAAGATTTAAAGCCGTTTTCAGAAGAGTTTGAAAAGGTCCGATCCATAATCACCAAAAGTGCCTGCGCCATCTGCAGAATTACAATAACATGCATTTAAATGACTGAGCTCAATATCTGTATCGGCTGTATATCACTGCCAGTCATGACTCATACTGCAGGCTTGGACACACTGCACGCTTAGTTTCAGTTTCATGTTAATATCCTGCAGATTAAGTGGTGGGGTGACCATTGTATCACTGCAGAGCATGTTTGCGTCTTGTTTCCCACGCAGACACAATGGAATATAATTAGTCGATAGCAGTTTCGCACTCCGTTCGCAGCTAATAAATGCTAACAACAAAGAGTGAGGCCGTATGTCATTTGCTGCATTAGCTACAGTACAGTTTTGTCAGGCAGACTGCGTGTGAGTACATTACATACATTAGCTGTGCTTCCATTCTGTATCAGTCGTCTGATTACAATAAATGCTCCGTCGCATTGTAACGATGGGCTTTACAATAATGGGCCATAAATTAATACAGTGCTCAGCAGCAAATACTATTATGCTGTTAGTGTTTACAGTATAGCCATGTATATATGGCTGAATTGGTGGATAATTACCATTCACACAACAGCCACTTACTGTCCATTTGTCACCATGTCTGCTGAGGGGGACAGAGGGGGAGGTCTGCATTCTGATCAAGCATATCAATGCCCCCAATCCTCATTGATTTCAACAAGAGATCAATAAGTGTATCACTAGCTGCGTCTTACCGCTATTAAAACACACCAGCAGCAGCGGGCTGGATCTCTTTTCTTTAATCTTACAGAAAAGGAGGGCAGGTGTGAAAAGCTTATTAAGGTATAATTCACTGCTCTGTCTGTGTCATTTGGGCTTTGTGTTATCGCTGAGATCGTTCCCACACACACACACACACGAGTGTGTAGAAACCCTGTGAGTGAGTGGCAAGCAAGCGTGTGTGTGTGTGTGTGTGTGTGTGTTGGGAGGGTGCTTCCATATGAAATGTACACGAGGGTGAATCTCAGTGGTGTTAATGGCTTTTTAAATGTCAGGGAAAGTCAGGGAATGATAAAAGAGAGATCTGTTATCCACTGTCCTCATGATCACCGTAGAGCACGCCGCTGCTCTCACCTCACCGAGGAGCCTCAGTCTGTGTGTGTGTGTGTGTGTGTGTAGGTGTAGGCCAACTTCCACCCGTGCTGATGTCAGCATGATTTATGCACCAATCAGATTAGCTCTGAGAGAGAGAGAATGAGAGAAAGAGAGTGGGGAGGGGGTGTCAGACATTACCCGCTGGTTTATTGTCGTGTGTTTCATCTTGTGTTCAGTTGAATCAGAGTCGAAAGATAAATAAATATCACTTCAATTGATGCAGTTTGGTATTTGACCCAATGCATGCGCTATTATGTCTTAATGTAGTATGTATTCACTCCTATATGAACATACATTGATGTGCCTTGAAGAGAATATTCTCATACACTCCCTGCGAAATGACACTGTGGGGCAGAGCGATGTAGAAACTTGAATATCTTAACATTAATACAAATGTCTGATATCGATGTATATCAGGGTTTGGCTCTGTTATAGGGCTAGGATTTCAAAACAAAGTTACAAAGTGTTTCAGATAGCAAGTAAACACAGTAAACATAACATGAAAACACATTAAAACATAACAATAAAAGAACAAAAGTACTAAATGAACGACATGAGACCACATTTAACTCTATGTTGAAACTCATTTTACCCCTCTTTTTTGTCATGTGTTTTTACTTATTTGTAAGATGACCCTGATGAAAATGCACCGGTCTGCAAATAAAGTTCTACAAGTGTTGCAGGGGTTTTGCCTTTTTGAGCTCTTTTCCTCTTCTCCCTGCATCTTGTAAGTACGTGAAGTTGTGCCAGAAACCCCATTTTGCTTCTACTTATTTGTAAGGCACTCTTCTCAAAACAGTCCAGTGTTTTTCTGATGATAATTTTCATGGAAAAGATAATATAAGAGAGATGAAATAGATGGAATGTGCAAAATAAATATTATTAATCAAAAGTGTAAAATTACATGTGTTGTGAATAAAATAATCAAATGGATGTTCAGGGTTAAGTGTCCCACTGTGTCTGAATAAAAATGAAGACTTCAATCTCTCAACACACACAGACAGGCAGGGGAGACATCAAATGTGAAAGCAGTGGCTCTGTGGGAGTGACACCACAGGTTCACTCTGTTGCTCAAACTCAGTACGTCTTTAAGGAGACAAAATCTCTCGTTTCTCTCAGCATCCCATATTCTTTCCTAAAGTCCACACAAACCACACCACTCTAAAATAAACTGTGTGTAGATATCTGTGTGTGCGTGTGTGTGTGTGTGTGTGTGTGTGTGTGTGTGTGTGTGTGTGTGTGTGTGTGTGTGTGTGGGTGTGTGTGGTTTGCCCGGTGCCCTGGCCTGCTCTAACAGAGGGTTGAGTGATGTCACAGCAGACTGCATTTTAATAGAGAGGGAAGCAATTAGAGAGGGGACAGGGCGAGAGGTGGAGAGATGGAGGGGCTGTCTGTGTGACACACAGTACGCACAGTTCTCTCTCTCTCTCTCTCTCACACACACACACACACACACACACTCATTACTAAGGATGAGTTAATTAATTGCACAGTGATTCACGGTACTTGTAATTAATCTCGTAGGTATG
The DNA here is from genome assembly GCA_027495735.1 of Lutjanus campechanus. Lineage (NCBI taxonomy): Eukaryota > Metazoa > Chordata > Actinopteri > Lutjaniformes > Lutjanidae > Lutjanus > Lutjanus campechanus. Next base: position 17,652 of record JAJHUR010085016.1, on the reverse strand, counting down.
TGAGTGTGTTTTTGAGAGGTGACTCTTCTCCATTCCATTTATAATATACACACACACACACAGTTGCTCTTCACATGAACACACACATTTCTATTCTTCCAGAGTTATAAACCCAGTCTTTCTCAATGATGCTTCACAGAAATAGATTATCTTCTTATTAGCCAGCTCGTTGTTGTTGTTATTGTTAGTATTCTCAGGTTTAATTAGGCTTTTAAAAGGTATTCTTGCACTTAAATTTATTTATTGCTCATTAAATTCATTGCCATTTACTTTAAAATCATTTATTGAGCTTTATCTTTCACTTCAGGTGCACTTTTGTGTATTTTACTGGTTGTCTTTTATTTTACGCAGCTCTTCTGCCTTGTGTCTCCTGTGTACACGGGGGTTGAATGAAATGTAAATGAATATATTTCTAAGACTTTAAAAGACATTTTAAAGACACAATATGTGTGTGTGTGTGTGTGTATAACCTCCAGTGCCCACAGGGGAGTTGTATCTCACAGAACAGACAGTAAAACAGTGGGAACTCACATTATGCAAGTAAATAATATGACAGAAATGAAGCTATGAGGTCATGCACTGTGTGTTTTGACTTTGTTTTTTTATTTGGTTAAAAGGCTTTTCACCCAAAAAGCCCCAATTAGGGAGACAGACAGAGAGAAAATGCACCGTGAGATCTTACATTTATTTACCTTACAGCACTGGCTTACATCATGCCCTTGCAGAAAAGGCTTTTATTCCTCCTCAGAGCTCTTAGCACATTCCTTTCTTTCCTTTTTTTTTTTTTTTTTTTTTTTTTTTTGGATTGGTCCAGTTGAAAAATTATGCGTATTAATCTTGGCCTCCTTTACCCATGATCCTTTGCATTTATCAGCATGAGCGGTGGAGTGGTGGAGCAATCACATTTGGAAATTAAACAAATAAAAAAGTTGAAGATAGCCGAGTGAGTGATGAAGCCAACCAATTGGTAGCAGCATAAATCTCCGCCTGTCAGCACCCCACCTCTGCCGACACACACATTTGGATATTGTTATGATTTTACCGTGTTTGCATATATGAGCCTAATTTATTAGAATCAAACACCATCAGGCTTATTTACAAGCAGGTTCTGGTCCTCTGCCAATAAGCCCATTAAGTGCATTGTTGGAGAGTGGTTATATGATCAAATACACAATAGTAATTGTGAGTGGAGAGAGGCCGGAGCGTTTCTCAATGAGGTGATTATCTGTGCGCAGGTTATTGTGCTATTTCAGCATGACAAGTAAATCTGCATCACGCCGTCAATCACAGTCGCCACTGTCAGAAGAGTGAGGTGTGAAAATGACAACGCTAACGGATGATGAAGGAAATAGAATAGGACGAGAAGCCAATACTCTGTATTTGTGTTTGAGAGAGAGAAATAGAAAGATTATGATTTCTTTTTTCAGAATATTTTTGAGAAAATAAAAGCATACTAGCTGCAGATGGTCCCAGTCAGACATGAGAAACTTGTTCTCTCTCTCAGTCCTTTCCTCCTCTTTCCCTCCATTTTCTCCCTCTTCCACCTCCATCGACTTTCTTCTTGTTTTTTGCTTGTTCTCTGTTTCTCTGTCACTGTAGAGGCCTACACATAATATATAAATAATACACCGTATAGTTAGGGCTTGGTGTGTTTTAAAAAATTCTGATGCCAGTACCGGTACCCTAAAAATTATACCAATACCAATATACTATTTCATTTGATACCTTTTTTTGATACCTTTTTTCCAGCCACACCTTCAAATGTTTTGGTGCCGTCTTGGCACACTGAACTGCCAAGTCCCATCAAAGACACCACACTCACCTTCACCACATGACAGACTGTATGAGCTGCAGCTGCTGTTGTAGTGGGCCAATCACACGTCACATTAAATCAAAGAATGCTTAAAAAAAACAACAACTTATGAATAGTATTTTTTTCCAGATCTGAGTCCAAAAAGGATCGAATGCAGATATTGTTTGACTAGAGAAGTTTTGATATAATTGGCACTGGCTTAATTTTACCTAAAAAGTGTTGAACACCAATACCCAGCTCTGAATGTAGCTGAGAATGTTAATTGGGATTGTACAGTGTCTGTCCACTGCTCCTAATACTAGGATGGGTTAAATGCAGAGATTGAATTTGACTGTATAATTGTACTCTGTATGATCACAATAAGGTTGTCTTTTACCTTTACATTTACTGCACTACATACATTTGAGCTGTATGGAGAGTGTGCTTTAAGTAGGGCTGGATTGACCAACACTTGTGCGAGACGTTTGAGAAGTTTTGGTTTCTTGTGTTAAAGGTTCCTTATATATAATACACCATAATCATACGATCATCTTGAAACACACTTCATTTGGCAGATACAAAATAAAACAAACCTAAAAGCATCCTAAGCTAAAATAAAAAATGTGAAAAATAAAGAAATAAACCCATATTTTCAGAGTCATATGACAAGATATTCATGTTCACTAAAAATGGTAACTTTACCACTGACAGGCTTAGATCGTTATTGTCTGACAACATTATGAAAAGGACCCCTGCAGAGACCCAATTATCAAAAACAGTAATTATACCCCACAGATCATCTCAAGACACACTTGACCCAAACTCAAACTTCATTAGGTCCTCCACTGTTCCAACAATGACCAACTCTGGTTTGATCAAAATAAACCCTTAATTCAAAGGGTTAGATGTTAAAACAAACCGTTGTTATATTGTTCTCTTCCATGAAATCTTTACATAGCAAACAGTTGACTGCTGCTATATTAAACATCTTTTTGACTAAGATATCATCATGTTGGTGCTGAAACTCAGGTAACACATTGGTATGTGTATAGAAAAGTTTCAAACTATACCCTATAGCCTGAGTTTTAGCTCCCAGCCATGTAAACACACCTAAAATACAGCTACATCCAGCCAGGTGCCTCCAAAATATTTTACTCCTCACTGTGCACTTACATCAGACTTGCAGCTTTCAAGAAATCTTACAGACAGACGTGCCCAAGACTACACACAGACACACCACACACACACAGAGCTGACAAAAAAGAGACAGAGAGAACAGGGGTCCGGGGCTAAGTAAGCGGTGCACCAGGTTATGCGTCATTTACCGCAGCTCAATAACAACCTTTCTCTCCGCCCGACACACCTGGTCACACAAAATGACACTCGCTGTCCTCTGAGAACGCACACACGTACGCACACACACATATCTCCTTTCACCCTATGGTGGCCTTAACCAGACACATTACATCCCCACTCTACTATCTGCTTGTGACAGATGTATTTATGTAATGGTTTTGATAGGTATTGATTCACACGGCGGAGCCAGTTAAGAAACAGAGAAAAATGAGATTTCAAAATCAACATGGCTGAGGGGCGGGGTGTGTGTGTGGTGGACATGATGCCTAACAAGAGAAAAGGTGTGAGAGAAAAAAAAGATGTGTGCTGACAGACAGGAGAGAGGTCAGCATTGACGGCTAAACATTTAGAGGAAGAAGCTCAGATGAAAACGCACTGAAAGCGTGTGTGTGTTTGGACTGGCATGATCACATGTGTGTGTGTGACCTTGGCTTGGCCCAGTGGTAAAGTGGGGCGTCAAGAGAGTCAGTGTGAGAGCAGCCAAGCGTTCTCCCCCAGATTAGCAGGCTTTATTACTGCCACCAACCACTGGCCTGACAAATCCTCTTATTTCATTTTACCTTCCTTTACCTCTGCCTCGCTCTTTCTCTTTTCCTCACTCTTTTATTTCCCTAAAACCTCCCTCCCCCTCTTTTCTCCCGACTCTGCCGTAGCTTTGCGTGCCTCACATTGCAGCCTGCCTGGCTCGCTCTCAGTTTTCCACAGCCCTATTTTCTATTTCCAGAGTTGGGAGCTTTACTTTCAAAATGTATTCTGGTACAAAAAAAATAACTTGTTTAAAAAAAAGGACCCAGCAGCCTAATCCAAATGAAACTAAAAGTAACGTAGCTTGATTACTTTCCATTCCTTTTGGATTACCTCAAAAACAAATATGGTCAAATTGTTGAGCTTAATAGAATGATGGATGAATGTTCATCGTTTGGTTTATTGTTTGTCCAGCTAAAGCAGTAATTATGCACATTTAAATGCACTTTGTTAAGTATGCTATTAACACTTACTCCACACTTTCCTGCACATCATCCTGGTCACCAGCATCACTTACAGACTTACAGTCCTAAAATGTTTTTCAGTCATAATGGTAGTAGTATTGACAATATTAGCTAGCTAACTAGATTTCTGTGTAGTGGAAGTGGTTGGTCTTTGTGGCTAACTTCAGTGGTTGTTGTGTGTAGATAAGATTAGCAGTTAGTCTGTATAGTTAATGTTAGGGTTTGGTCTTTCCTGTAAATTTTTCTTTAAATTAAAAGTTCCTGGATGATGACATTATTTTCACAGCTGAAAGCAGAACTGCCACTCTATTGTGATTTTTTTCCTCTTTTCTGATTTAAAGACAAACTAATGTTTAATCTCTACTACTTCAGGACGTGATAACGTAAATTGACTGCAAGTTAACTGGTTTCACTCGAGTGGTTTTGTGAGACTCGTGAATTGTATAATGTATGTCATTCTTTATTTTAAAATGTATTTTAAATGCTAATAGTCCCCATTTTTATCAAATGCTTCGACAATCTAACTGTAACTGGATTACAGTTACTTTTTTGGTATTCTCATTAGCTAATCCTGTTACATGTAATCCATTACTCCCCAAGCCTGCCTATTTCCTCAGTTTTTTCTTCTCATTGTCTTTCCCACCTCCATACCCCTCTGCCCATACAGCTCTTTTTCCACCTTTCTCGACTCCACCTCTTCCTCCACTCCTCCCCTCTCCATCCCTCCCTCCCTCTCTATAGTGTGATGAATCTGTAGACAGGGGCTAATAATTGTACTTCAGCCCAAGTGCTCATTTTTCTTTGTGTTTGAAAGCTGTGACAGGCAGGAGCTCTTTTTTCTCTACCTCCCCCCGTCCCTCCTCTTTCTCCCCCCTCTCTCTTTTCTTTCTATCCTCACACAATGGGTGAGTAAAATAACTCAGGGTTTACAAGGTCATGCTGTCTAGCGGTGAGGACACGCTTGGGATTCGGTGCTGGAAGGATTTCCTCAAAGGTGCCGTGTTGAGACTTCAATAAAAACAGAGAAAGTTATAGATTGCACAAGCAGATCTACGGGGGGAAATAAGTGCATTTGATAGTGAAGAGGCTCACTGAATCACAGCTATCTGGATCCAAATGTTATCAATTCTGCTTCTGAGGTTCTTCATAAAAGAGCATACGCAAGACTGGCTTTGTCACATGTGCCAACAACTCCAACATCTTCATATTACACAACTTTCATCATTTGCAAAGAGAAAACTTAAAACACCATACTTTCTTTCTTGTCATATAAACATTCATATCTTATTTGCAGGGTGTTACTGAGCAGCGTTTTGTTTTAATAGCATGCCAAACAGTAAAGGATGTCTATTTTGGTGCTACTGCTTCATTACATCTCAGAGAGAAATGCATCCGGCACTGTGAGACGGGGCCTCCCCCACTGCTCTGTTTTCCTCTAAAGCTCACACACACACACACACACACACAAGCAAAATCTGTAGTGAATTAAAGGTGCAATATGCAACATTCAGCCTCACTAGATGTGCTTTGTATAGTGTTATAGATATAGTGGAGTAATGGCATCCTGAACAGACAATGGCATCATACTCCCTGTTATCCAAACTTCTCTGTTTTCAACATGGCGGTTTGGTGAGTAACTTTCTCATGTTACAGTTAAACGGTAAACTAATTTTTGGGAGTCTTCATTGGAAATCAGAGCCAAAATGGCGGCCTCAAGGTCACAATATATTTCATATTACAGCTAAACAGTGCACTAAAATTTTCTGATGACATTTTAGGCGAGAAATTGGTCAGTAACAAAGGCGTGAACCATCTTTGAAGGATAATGCCTAGTTTGACAGTTCAATCTGATTTTTGCTCACAAAAATCAGATCGAACTGTCTTTGTTGACAAAATAAATAAACAAATAAAAAAAATTTGTTTTGGTCCGAGATGCTGGTGGTCTGCTGCGACCTCAAGAGGAAATAAATGTTGTATACAGCACCTTTAAATTACATTTTAAAAATCTGCAAAACAAGACTTATAACATAAAGAGATTTTATTTTAACAAGCAGACCTTTCTTTTTTTTTATTAAAATGTACTAATTAAGTACAAAGGAGTCTGGGGGAACGATCAGCTAATTTCACTTCTTATTAAAAAATATATAATCTCAGGCTCCATCCAAAACAGCAGTCTGCAAGCAAAGCACATGTGCAGATATTGAAAAGAAATAATATTTCCATCGACTCTACAGTGGTACTTTATGAAAATTGATCAACAGTTTTAATCACAATGTCATCCTCAAAGAGAGAGATGGAAGGAGAGCTGGGGGGAGGGAGGAGAACAGAGAGCAAGGACTTTATTGCCTGCTGTAGTTAGATGGTAAATTTCCTCCTGGCAGATATTTATTGAGTTAGTTGAGTCTAGAGAGAGCTTTAACATTGATTGTGATCATTAAATATATCCGCTCGAAATGGCAACATGGCATTCCCTCAGTCAATGGAGCCAATAGGAGTAGAACAAAGGCATAATCAAATCAATCCTCTCATAATTATTCTTTGAGAGGTGGAATTAATCACAAGAAGAAATAAAAACAATAATGGAAAATGAAATGGTCAGTCGTAAACAATTACGGCCCAAATTGAAATAAACTCAGTGAAGGGGAAAAAAATCAACTGTAAATTCAAGTAATTAAAATAACATTCTAATGTATATTGGTTATTTGGTTTACACCAGCTTTTGGTTATTATATTGTCTTGTAGTGTTATTATGAGAGGGAGATAAAGAGACAGAGAAATGAAGACAGACAGAGAAAGAGTGTGTGAGTGTGTGTGTGTGTATGTACAAGGCCTTGTGGGGTCAAAGGATCAAGGTCCTACTCTTGTGAGAGCCGTGCTTCTCTCTCCTCCCTGCTCGCCGAGAGGAAGTGTAGCTTATTGATTAGCTATCAGATGATTCCGATAGGGCCTGATCGATAGGACTTTGTATGAAAGCCAGGCAGGACCCTCCCTCCTCACTCAGGCACACACCCATGGATCGGCCACTGCAGCACACAGCCACCGCACAATGTCTGCTTGTTTGTTGTCCTCCTGAAGATTCTCCTTTGTGTCTTGAGTCCGCCCCTTTCAATCGAAGGTTTCCTCGAACGCTCCGTCTGTTTTCTTCGGCTCTGCTTTCATAGAGTTGTCAGTGATAAGCTGAACCTGCAAGCTTAGCTGAGCATGATGAGATCTCATAGTCACAAATTTATATGTGTGTACAATGAGTGCACTGGTTGAAATGTTATTCTGACTACATGTGCAGAATGGGCAGGTAACACTTTGAACTGAAGAACTTCCTGCTGTACTGAGAAGACAGATTTCTTCGTTGATATTTTTCCAGCATGCGGCCCTCATCATTCTTCACAGAAACAAATATTTGACATTGGTGTTCTGGTTATTTTATTCCCAGATAGAGACTTTCTTTTTTTTATCAGGGACGTGGAGGAGAGGGGACAAACATTATATAAATCGGAAATAAATGTGTGAAATCAATCTCTGCAAGAAATTAACCATCTTATCAATGGAATGCCACACAAAGTTGGAATTCCTACTCGTGTATTTAGGGCAAATCCATCTAACCTGACTTCATGAAGGAGTTGTCTGATGTCACACAATAATGGCAGCACCCATGTAAGCCTAAATTTATACATACTATCATAGTATTACAGTGAAAACCTGTTCCACATCTAAACTGATGTCAAAATATTTCACCAATTTTATTAAGCACAGTTAAATAAGTTATCAAACTGTGTCTCTTATATATCTGAGGAGGCTGCACTGCTGAGGATTCAATTTTGTTACACTTGCCAAAGAAATATCAGTTAGTCATGGTCAGCCATGTTTTTTGTTTATGTTTGGTGTCATGCAGGTAGAACACTTGGAGGTTGGAAGTTGGAAATTTGAACTGGGAAATTCAGACTTGGACTGGAAAACACATGTCTGTGTGTGTGTGTGTGTGTGTGTGTGTGTGTGTGTGTGTGTGTGTGTGTGTGTGTGTGTGTGTGTGTGTGTGTGTGAACCAGGCAGACTCAAGGGAAGAGAGAACAGTGTTGTCTCTCACAGAGGCTCGTGTCAAGGCTCAGCATCCTGCAGACTGAACACACATGGAGAAATTATGCTCTATAATTGATTAACAAGCAGGCAAATTCTCAGGCGTGCCAAAGTTTCCCATGGATAGTTCACCAGGGAGAGAAGCAGAGTGCCATGAATGAGCCAGAGCCTGATCAGCACCACGGACAGCAGCCGGGGGAATCCTTTGTTATCATTATTATTATTTTTATTTTACCATTGTAGTGATGTAGCTGTTTAGGCCTATTTAGCGTGTCTATAGAGTCTATATGTAATAGTAAATGTCTTCACGGGTCACTGCATCATACTGCACCTGAACATAAATGTGTAATAGAGGAGAGATACATTCTGGACAGTTTTATAAAATTCTCTGCTTGTTTTTCTCACTTGAGTCCTCGCTGGGCATATATGACACACTGACTGCTCTCACAGATTGTGTGTGTGTGTTTATGCTGTATCTCTGTTCCAGGTATGTCCTGTGCTGTGAAAGGACAGTGATAAGACACCTGTACTCTGGCTGCAGTACAGATTATAACAGGGCAGAACACCCGTATCAGTTTCTGCACATGCAGGCCACGTCTGTGTGAAGGAACGGCATGTTTCTGATTGAACGTGTGAGTGTGTGTTCTGTGAATTTGTCTGCCGAGGAGAGACTGGATTTAAAGACGGAAAAAACAGCCATGAGTTGAGGTGTATGTGTTTGTGTGTGGGACGGCTCTTCTGATTGAAGGACTGATACTATCATCAAGCTGAGTGTGAGAGTTCAGGTCATCTATGGGATCAGCTGGTTGATCTGTTCTTTGCACACATGTCTCACATAATGCATATGAACAAAGCGGAGAGAAAAATGTTTTTTGTATCGGCGACTTGTCCGTCTGCAGGACGTGCATAAATGTGCATGAAAAGCATCTGTATCATACATTATATTATGAAGCAAAGTGTCCACCAAAAAGATTTACATTTTCTCATCAGAAATTCATAATATGTTGGTTAAAATACACATTTTAGTTGTGTCCTCAGGTTTTTACTCAGTACTGTCACATCCCACCCTCTATAACTTTGGACATTCTACAAGTTAACATGATGAACAACAAATAGCATCACTATAGTCTCCTGGAGGCCATGGGAATACCAAAAGTAAATTCTCTTACTCTTTTTTCTCTGTTTTTGTTCATATTTTAATTGTGAATGAGATTGTCAATCTCAACATTCAGTAATCTTAGCTAAATTATTTCTTGCATGATATTGTATATATTTTTAAAGATATTTTTGTTAAACCATTTGAAGGTGCTAAGTGTTCTCATCTTAGTATTGATGCCATGTGGCTGTATTTTATGTATTTGCTAATGCTATGCTAAAAACTCAGTCCTGTTAGAAAGTCCCTCTTAGAAACCATGTAAAAAAGTAAAAAAGTTTAATTTTGAAAAGGAACAACATGCAAATGGCACTGATTCAGTGAATGCTGATGATTCTCAGTGCATTTTTCTTCTCCTCTGTCCTACTTTGTCAGACTTCAGTGTTGCTCACTTGTCAGCTCCCTACACAAATATCTCCCCCTAATGGCCTCCAAATGAATGGACTTCCACTTTCTGTGTTTAAAAGGATTTCACACAAACGTTACTGTAAAAACAGATTTTTATTAAATGTTCTCTCTTGTTTTTTTGTTTGTTTGTTTTTTACAGATATCATGACACTGGAATGCTGATGTTTCAAGAGCAACCTACGGCACCCAGACTGCCATAAAGCACAATGTCTCAAAAGCGTCCCAACAGCGGCTTCAGGGCAACAAATCCACACCAAACCCAAAGCCGAGAGTTTAATATTTAAAAAACGATGATAAAAATAATAACAGGAGACTGAAATCACGTTCTTCTGCTCCAACGACAAGGGAAGACACAGAAATTAAAGATCCTGGACTCCTGGAAATACGATTCTCCACCATCTGTATTTGCAAATGGACACAGATCATCCCAGAAATACCTCCAAATTGTAATTTAGACTTATCAGAGTTTAGATTATTAATACATAGGTTCAAGTAGCAGACAGAAAAAAATATGATGTCCACACCCCTTTAGCACATGCCCAGAAATCAGGATATTGTAAATATGTGTACAGAAAACGAATAGGGACATTGATAAGAAATAAAATTATTGCAGAATAATGTATATAGCCATAAGAATCATACCTCTAGTGTGTTTATATATCCATGAGTGTCACATGCCCATTAATCCTTATTTTGTCTTCTATGCCCAAAAAGATTTAGCACAAAGATTAACCAACGCTCTCTGTATCTCGTTAGGAAACATCAACATCTACGTAGAACTAGACAAGACGATACTGAATATACAGACCTTAACTGGGAAGACACAGTATTTGCCATATAGTGCACTATTGCTGGATGCATATGCCACAGAGTGTATGCTTATTAGGTAACCCTGTATTGTTAGACAGGTCATTAGCTTCTTTGAACTTTGCTCTTTTAAATAGACAGTCGTGAAATGGAGAAGACAAGTTATAAACAGCGAAAGAAGAAACTTTAAGAGGTCCCTGAAATCGTCCCAAATCTTCTCCTGTCCCCCTCCTCCCACTGTAAACTACCACAGCAGAGCTGAACACAACTCAAACTTTAATTTATTCAGTAGAGTGTATATGAAACCCCTCCTGTGCTGTATATGTTGTGTGTTTTAGCCCCCATAGTGACGTGACACATCCAGATGGACTTCTGTGGTTTGGCAGCTCTCTTGTATAGTAAAGTCAGTTACCTTTTATTCATTTCATACATGACCTGCCATCCTTTCTCTTTGATTTGGCCAGTCCCCCCCCCCTTTTCATCCTCCTCCTCTGTCCAATCAGAGGGCCTGTATGCCCGCAGACCTCTCTGCAACCAGCCGCTCGCTCAGCTCCCACAGGCTGGTGGCGCTGCTCTGGTCCTGGGCCTGGATTGACGGCAGGCAGCGGAAGCAGTTGTTGAAGTACATGCCGCCTAAGCCCTCCAGCTCCGGAGCGATGGCACAGTACACCGTGGTGGCTGCCCCTTGTTGCTGCGGACAGAGAGACACACAGAAAGAGACACAAGTTCAGTGGGCGAATTGTGAGACTGAGACAAACCAGACGGCGTCAGCCTGCAGGAGGAGACAAAATACAGAGAACTTATCTACTGACGCACAGACACGAGGACGTGTCCTGTCCGGAGAAAACGAGAGAGGACGAACGGCACTATGTCCTCTGTGAGACACACACATCTACACACACACATATACACGCACACAGACAAAAACGAGACAGCAGGACAGAGTGTCAACAGGAAAAAAAAAAAAAAAAAAGACTCCACACGCTGTCTCTCCCCTCCCCCTGCAGCCCATAATGACTGGGTCATATTACCATGGGAACAGCATAACCCCATACTGTACATATATTTATATACATATATTTATTTATTTATTTCTCCAGCCGGTGTGTACAGGACCTCTGGCTGTATGGGACCATGTGAATGCTACAGATGTACAGACTCACAGTGGAGACGGTGAGAACATGGACAAGAAAATGACACCAGCTCCTGTCTGGATGGGAATCACCAGGGAAACCACAGCTTTTATGTATATTGTAAAGGAGCAGGTTTTAATGCCATGGTTATGAATATGTATATTTTCACATGATGTGTTTATGGGTTCAGCCAGGCTTTCAAAGTCGGGGATAAGTTTTGGAAAGGATGCAATTCTGGGTACCACTTTCCAATAAGACTGCCCTTTTAAATGGTTTATAATTAGGTAATTAATTAGGTAGTAAACACTCTGTAAATTATTAATGAGTTGTTACACAACACATCAGAGAAAAGGGAAACCATGACCTGTTGCTTGCTAAAGAGTGAGCCCACATTTATCTGTACTGTTCAACCTCAAATCTCATAGCTTAATTAGCTTTCTTTGTCTTTATCAGCTAGCATTTATACCTGTCATCTTCATCAGGCATAGTCAAAAAGTCTAATTTGGCATCAAATTAACACATCAAATGAGCAGATTCATACTCTAAGACTCTTTGGCAGTATTTTTTACCTTGATATTTTCAGCATGCACTGTTTAACGCTTTACAATAATGCTCACGTTGCCAGTTACAAATGTTAGTAACTAATTAGTAATATTATTTGGTAGTAAGCAGTAACTGCACTTTGCCAAATAGTGAGCCAGCATTTATGAAAACTGTTTATAATGTTTCTAAATGATTATAAAGTGTTTACAACCTAATTATAACCCATTTATAAACAATTTATACAGTAATCTTGTTGTAAAGTGGTAAAATATTCTGTATCTAAGTGTTTAAATAAGAAGTTGGTTAGTTATATATAAGCGATATTTTCAAATACACACACACACACACACACACACACACACACACACCAACCACAAGGCTTTCCCTCTGGCTCTTTCTCAGTATGTCATCTCTCCTTTTTTAAGCAAGTTTAAATCTGAAAATCACTCAAGTCTCAACCCACAAATTGACTCTGTTTCATGTCGTCTCAAGCCGTGACACACTGTAAAAGTAGCGTCGCAGTGTTTGGACGCAACCTGCTAAGTTCTACTAATACACCCTGTCCCATCACTCAGTAATTAGTAGGGATATTCTTGGAGGAGGGAGATTTCTGTGACATTTGAAAATGAAAGTTGAAACTGCAGCAGAATAAACACGTCAGAGAGAATTACACACATAACCCAACCGCTCAAAGAGGGATCTTTCATGTTGCAGCTCTGGCTAAAAGCTGCTGTGACAGCTTCCCTGCAAAACTCCGGGGCTGGAGACGACTTCTATATGGCCACATGAAATGGCTCGCCTCTTTATCTCCCAATGAGAGGCAGCGAGAGTGAGAAGGGGAGGGGAGGGGGAGACTGTTTAGCACAGAGCACTGGCACGCAGTGAGACAGCCCCATATATGCTGTAGTCAAACACGGGCAAGACACACAAACATACACACAAACATAATAGAGACACATTACATGCCAAATGTTTGAACAGTTTCCTAAAGCAGCTGTGAGACCGACACACATGAAGTGGGATGATCCATTGAGGTCTAAAGCACTTATATGTTTTCACATGCAAGTACAAAATATGCACAGAAATGCAAATGCAATGGAGGAAATAGACACACAAACCAGATTCCAAGAAATATTTTTCTCATTAACACACACACACAACCACACACACACACACACACACACACACTTACACACACTCATTTACACCCACCCCCCCCAAAGCTCCAAGCAAACTTTCACCAGGAGGAACGTTGGTTGGTAACGTCGCAGCAGCAGCAGCAGCAGATTGAGCGTGTTTGAAGCGCAGTGTGATGAGAGAGCTGGTAAACAGCAGATGAAAAGGCTGCATCTCTCTGTGTGCCGCTGTCTGTCTCACCTGCCAGTGGGGCGATAACTTCATCCACATCACATGTCACCATATCAAAGACAGACAAATGCCAAGCAGTGTCTCCAAGTTGCAGGTTCACACGCGCTCAGTTTAACTCATCTCCCTCGCTTAGGGCATCTGATTTAGCTCGTCTGAGAGCTAAATGCCTTTTAAACTCCACTGAAGATTTCAGTACAGCAGGCTCTGACTTGCTGACGCCCCCTTGAACTTGGCTGACTTTCAAAGCAGTTTGTTTGTGTCCAGTTACCAAACACTGGTCCTGCTCTAAGTTAGAATATTGATAAAATAAACTTTCATATTCATAATCCAGATTTATGTGGGTGACTTCATGAAGAAGTATTTACTACTTCTTCCAATTTCTTCCATTTTCTGATCTTTTTTTCCCTAGAAAGCAAGTCTATACTGTTTGTCTATATGCTGCAACAGTCTAGTTAGCGGTGCATGGATCAGTACATGAACTGTGCTATCTTACTGGTGTTTAGCTCATCCCCCTCACCACTTGACCTTGTGACCTCTGGAGAAGATAAGGCTGATGAGATTAGGCATTAACATGCTCAACCACCCACCGCAGCCATCTATCATTATGTGTGTGTTTGCAGATAGAGAGGAGGCAAAGGGGTGTGTAAGGTAGTGAGAAAGAAAGGGGGGGATGCAACAACCTTGATACACTTATATTACACAGTTACACATACGGTATTCATATGTGCATGCCTGAACACAAGCATGCGCCTGCACACAAGCACGAACAGATACGCAAATAAACACTTGGAGCAATCTACATGAAAGGGTAATATCACTGAACCAGTGTGCATCATACACATCTGTGGTGTAAACAGCCATTTCTAACCCATGTGAAACTACTGTAGATTATGCCTGTAAATTTAGCCGTCTAAAAACTGATGGATTTTGCTGTGTGTCTTTCTATCTTCTGCAACTAAATGTGAATCATTACCTTGTGTACAGTAGTTTTCAGAGAAACATCTGAGTTGTTCTTGACTATCCAGAGCTGTAGACTTGGACTCGCCTGACAGACTGACTTGACTTGAGACTTGAAAACAGTTGTGACTGGATAAATTCTCAATAATATAACAATAATATGCTGCCATTTGCCTCATAGCAGGTCTTTGAAAATGTTTTGAAGCTATAGAAAAAAAAAAGTGCATATACTTGATTGATGAATTTATGATTGTCTGGTTGCCCTGCCTGTTGCTGTGCAATTGGCCAATTCAGAAAGCCAGTCACATGGATCCGCTTCAGATTTCTTATTCTGGGCCCTGCAAGTCATGATTACAATTTTAGCATTTCTGTTAGAGATGCACCAGTGTATTAGCTAAACATCAGTATTAGCCAATGGTCATCTTGTTGACTGCAATCGGCCTATTGGCAAATAAGAGGTCATTCACCAATGCAGTGGATGATGTTTATCTGTTGTGTCACATCAGCTTTGCACTGACTAAATGTGTTGGTTTTTTGAGGTCAGACTTGGACAGGGCTATGTTAGCCCTTACCCTAACCCTAGCAACTCTGATATGATGTAAGAGGGCGACAGTTCCTGTTTTTTCTAATAAAGGTTTCTTTGTTTCCCCGGCACAAAAGGGGGAATAAATAATAACACAAACAAAGCAAACAACCATTAAAAAAAAGTATTGGCATTAGTTATCGTCAATTTTTTATTGTATCGGCCCAGAATTTCACAGTCAGCATATCTCTAATTTCAGTTATAACTTCATAGCTATTTCTTATTATTATTTTAAAAATACAATAAAATGAGACTAGCTATGTAAAAGCATACTTTAAAAAAAAAGTTTTGACTAGTGCCATATCAATAATGAGCACAGTCTGCATTCAGAGACCTGAAAGACTACATTAAAGACTCGACCAGGACTTGAGACTTTGCTTGGACATTCCCTAAAAGACAGCCAGCTCTGCTATTACCACACTGATTTAGGGAGGGGAGAGGATAGGACAGTTGGAGTGCACCAAAACAACCCTAAATCTAAACTGAACTTCTATGCTAAAAACAAAACATAAAGCACCACAGCAATATGACAAACCAAAGGAGCAGGACAGGACCAAGTGAGATCAGATTTTACGTACTACTGATTTTGTGGGTAATAAAAACACACCCGAATGCTGAGAGAATACCCACAAAACACCCTGCAATAAGCTGACTGTAGATAAGCAGCAGCGAGCCTGCATCTAGCCTGGGATCCACTAATACGGCTCTGGAACTGCTCTGGGACAGATCCAAGTCTTCCAATCTAAGTATCGACTCAGAACCCGAGGACCTCATGGACTCGCAATAGATACGTCCTTGTATAGTGTGACGCAATAATCAGTTGCTGAAAACTCCTTATTGAGCGTATTCAAAAGCAAAAAGGTTTGTGTGGGGGAGATGATGTGATGTTGTTGAATTAACAGTAATGTTATTTTGCCGTATTCTGTTCTGTGTCTTCATCATCCAAGTTGTACTCAGCCGTATGAGCTTTCTCTGACCCTATGCATGTGACCCTTCACTATGGAGTCAGGTCAGTCTCAGTATTAATGAATGCATACAGAATGTGTTTTGGGATTTATATATAAATGACTCTCTCCACAAAAAAAATATTTATCATTGCACACAGAAATATATAAACATCAAACAAATGTCAAACAAATCGGGACCTGTCAGGAACTGAATTGTCTTTCTCTTTTTAAACTATTTTTGAGTGCATTTTTTTGTGGCGAGTCATTCATATAGAAATTCCGAAATACATTTGTGAATTCTTCTGTGTGCACTAATTAATAATGAGTTTGATCTGCCTCCAAACTTCACCCCCACATCTGTAGTTATGACATTGACCTCTCCCTCTGACCTGGATGTAAATAAACCCAGTACTGTAGAGCAGTCTGTTTTTGGCCCCATTCCTGTACTGTACATACAAACCCTGTAAATACAAACAGCTATGCATGCTGAAAACCTAGCAATTCTTTCAGGTACTTTTATAATCCCCAAATTCTCATATGGCATGTGCTGAAAAAAAAAGAATAATTTAAAAAAGTAGAAAAAAGAAAAGATTAAAAATGTAAAAAAAATAAAATAAAATAAAAAAAAGTTTAAAATAAATGAGTTGATAATATTGTCAGGCAATATCCTCTCTTGGACAGTGTGTGTAGAGTCTTCCTGTTTTCTTACTCCTGTGGGTGGTTCTCTTCCTTTGCCTGTCCTTCTGTGTTTCTGCTCACCATCTGTGTCAGTTGTTGTCAGTTGGCATTTGTACAGCAGCAGCGAGGGTTGAGGCAGAGCAGAAAAAGAGAGGGGGAGCGTTCACCAGCTGACCTCTGTGATGGCACTCCAATTCAGCAGCAGTGCTAAACGTTGGCAAAGCTATCTGTGCCTGGGACACAATTTGAGAAGTTCAGCTCCTGGCATGAACCACAGATCATTACAGCATATGCCCATGCTTGTCATGTGAAGGCCCTCTGGAAATGCAACAGTTTTGGTCGGAAAACCAAATTTTTATTTGTTTAATGTTTTTTGTCAGTCTGCTTGAAGTTTGGTAAGCTGTCAGTCACAGTCAAGCAGCATCCTGTGGTTTTAGTCACATTTAGGGAAACAGACATGTAAACTATATATTTGTTTTCTCATCTATAACTGGAAAAACACCGGAATTAAATGTTTCTTTTTTCAATCCGATGTACTAAGGCTACAGCGTGCATTTGGAGAGTATTTCCTGGCTTGTAGTCCCAGTAAAGGGATCAGGAGTGCAGTTTTTGCCTCAGCCCTCTGCCCAGCCTCGTGGACTAGTTATCCTGAACACTTTCAGGGTTCCAAAGGGATTGTGATTCTGTTTCAGGAATGTTTTTTTTCAGCCTGTGATGTTTAAAATAGATGGAGGTGTCTGATTTTTAATCTGTGCTAAAGATATTTTACATTTAATAAATAACCATTGAAATCAAGCGCTTCCTCTGTGTGAATATGTGTGCAGTTTATGTGTGAACACGGTGTTGGAAAGTAACCAAGAACATTTA
>JAJHUR010085015.1:33736-58347 GCA_027495735.1 Lutjanus campechanus | reverse complement strand
ACACAAAAACAGCACATCCACCAGGTTCACGACCTCGCTCTCAGGGAAGTGGCCGGAGGAGACACCTCTCTCTCTCTCTCTCTCTCTCCCCCCTGAGCTCATGAGGAAAAAAACAGATATTAGAGCGGACCTATTTATAAACCTTTTTACGTCATCTCCAGCCTTACAATAATGGAACTGATTTAAAATCCCGGCATTGCGGGGCAACGGCAGCTTAGGAGGAGGAAGCTTTTTCGTCCTTCTCTCCAGTCCAGCGAACGATTACATGAACGCCCCGGTCGGCGTTTCTGCGCTGACGTGTTTGACATAACATGTTGGATGGCGGTGACGGCGGCGGCGGTGGCAGCGGTGAAGATTACTGTGGAGCCAGACACCAGTCCTGGCAGGATTGGGCTGTTGACCGACCAACTGCCACCTCGCACAGCCTTCTGGGAGGCAGAAATGTGGGTCAGAGCAGAGGTGCTAAGAAGAGATCAGATAGACCCCCACCCTCCTCCTCCTCCTCCTCCTCCTCTCCAGGGATGGATGTGGCCTCTTCTTCATAATCTAAATCCACAAACAAGCAGGAAAGATGATGTGGCTGCTGATTTGTTGACACCCACTGTGCTTTTGTTCACAACATATTTCTTAACCGTACAGAAGTTCTGGTTAGGAGGAAGTGATGTGAAGCTGTTGTTTGGTCTGTGGCTTTGTTACAAACACTGAAAAGCCTCCTCTGACGCCAAGGTCGCCATCTTCACTGCAATCAAACAGAGCTCCCCTCAGAAATCCTGCAGGTTTTTTAATTATGACAGATAAACATTTTAGTCCTGGATATCAAATCTACAGGACCTACATGTTGTGTTGAGGTTACACTTTACAGCTCAGCGACAATAGTAGTTTGATGATAAAGAGGTAATAATTAAGTAATTATCTATGTGCACAAAAACCTGGACATGAGTTAGCATGTTAGCACTTCTGGTTCCCTTGATGGGTTTTTCGTTATTTGCCTGAAATAAGGTCTGTGGTTTACACAAGCTGGAGAGATTTTCACATTTTGTTCTGCAGCACAAAATAATCAGCAAATACATCACTCATGAATTCTGAAGGCTTTTTACGTGTCTGGAAACAGAAAGGTTGCTAACAAAGGAGGATGAATGAGACTACAGAGGCTGTCGGGGACACTTAAGTGATAGTTCACCCAAAAAGTGAAAATGCAATCATTCATTATCAGCTCACCTTCATGCCGATCGAAGGTCGGGTTTATTTTGCTAATCCACAAAACGCTGCTGGAGTTTCACAGGGAAACAGCGTTGCAGAATCTCAAAAACAATGCAAGTGAATGGTGACCAGTTTTCAAACAAAAAACAACTGGAAAAAACAACAACATCCGTACTGCCTTGACACGCCGTTCACTTGCGCGTGCACACCGTCACCCCACACACATCCGGTTCAGACGGTGTGCACGCATGTGTGAACGTGGCTCCAAGCTGAGGATCTACAGTGAAGATTCAGCCTAAAAACAACAAACATCTTTCAAGCAAACTTTGGCGTTTGATCATGCAACCATGGTGTAGTTCCTTTATAGTTAACGTTAATTTTTAACTTCTGGCAATTACATTTACGCTCAAGAATCGTAAAAGTGGGGTTCATTTGCTAATCCAAAATTTTTGTGGAGGAAACCAGAGCAATGCTAACGTCTGGGTTGGCCTAGAAATACACATCATCCCATCAGCACTCTATGTAGTGTGACAAGTATTTACTTCCTGTCAGCGCTACAGTAACGTTATCACCTACAAACTTTATTGATTTTTCATCCTCAAGTTAGTTACTTCTCTTCTCACAGTTAGCTTGGCACATATTGTTAATGTTATTTGCCGTTTGTCTTGTATATAATGTTTTTGTTCATGTTGATAATCACCTCAGTGTCTTAGTGTCTCAGGGTTTTGTTAGCAGTGTGAGCTAGCTAGCTAGCATCATCATCTTCATTCAAACTTGACAGAAACAAAATGAAACTGATGAACAGGACCAAAATAAAACTGACCAAACCATCTCGACTCAGCTTTCCACTGCTCCAACAATCACTGACTCTGGTTTGGCTGAAATAAACCCTTAATTCTCCGAGAGAGATGTGAAACTATCAGGAGAGGAGCGAGAGGGAGGTTGGACACCAGAGAAATAGCGAGGAGGTTTGTTTTGATCAAACCAGAGTTGGTGACTGTTGGAGCAGCGGAAAGACGAGCCAAGACATTTTTGTTGAGTTTTATTTTGTTTCTGTTGAGCTCAAATGAAGATGACAATGCTAGCTAGCGAGCTAACGTCATTAACAGTTATCTATGACGCTGAGATTAGCTAAACAAATGGTAAATACTATTGACAAAATGTACCAAGCTAACTGTGAAATGTACAGTAACTAACTTAAGGATGAAAAATCACTAAGTTTGTGGGTGAAGGTAACGTAAATATAGTGCTAACAGGAAGTAAACAGACTCGTAACATGGATATACATCATATTACATTGTGTGAGTTGAGAATACCATTTAATTAAAGTAAAAAACAGGTAATATCTTGGTATTAACAAAGGGTAATATTAAACTGAAAAAAACAAAAGGATTATAATAGTATATCAATAGAAACTAGCCCAAATATTTCCAGGTAACAAGTCACAGCATCAAACATTTGTACAACAGTAAAACAAAAGGGATTTCTTTTGGGAACATAAGGGAGGATGAGCTTCAGCTTTATAATTTTGTGAACTACCTACTTTGACTTTTAAGAATTTTCTTGTGATTTTGAAGTTTTCAGCATCAACCAATATTTTCTCGTTATTATCAGGTTGTCAGCGCATTAATGTCACCATATTTCTATTTATTTAATCCAAATTGCACCGATATGAGCATGTTATTGTTAGCAAATTACCATATTATTATCAAAATTACTGTACTGTTATCGTATTATTTTGTCTTGTTGCAATCTCTAAATTTGTTTCCTCATAATTACCCTTTGTTTTTGACCCTTATTACCCTGTTATCTGCATTTCAGTCAGATATACCCATTGCTAATATCAACTATTGCCTGGGTATTACACAGTGTTACTTGTGTTGTTACCTCTTTATGATCAAACTATTACCGTGTTATTACTGAGCTGTGATATAAAGTGCAACCTGTGTACTTATAAACTATTTTAGTTGCTATCTTTGTTGAATTTACAACCTTGTCTACCGTAAACATGATCACCATTATAACCATTTTCCTCTGCCTCACCTTGGTCCCGCCCACGCTGATGATGCGGTAGACGTTACGGTTGGCGTCGTAGAAGAAGGACACGGTAACGGCATGTTTGCTGGCGGGGATCCAGTTCCTCTTGGTGGTGGGGTCGATCTGGAAAACATGAGCCCGGGCGCTGAAGATCGGCTGCTCCCTGGAGGAGGAAACACAGGGATGATGATGATGATGACTGCAGGAAAATTATTATTTCTGTATAAAGGATGTGTCAAAGTGTGAATCCTTTCAGTCTGTTAACAGTGGATCAGAAGTAATAAAATAAAAAGTGAATATTGTAGGACATTCTGAAATCTTAAAAACAAGACAAAAAGATTTTTTTTTCATGGAGTAAAATGTGTTTTTGCTCATAATTTGAGCTTTACAACATTTAAAACCAGCTTAAATTAAAATTCATTATCATGCAACTTCAAACGGTGTCTCTCCCTTGTTTAAAAAGGAAATCCTTCATTATTTTCATAATGGCACATCTCCATCTGTCTCTCTGCCATCTAGGGACAGATGTTGGAATCATCCTTTGGCTTTCTCCCACACTTTTCCCTGCGTCATTCACCAGCCATACAGGGCTGTGAAGTGACTTAGCTGGCAAATGATGTTGACTAAAAACGCTCTGAACCCTCTCCGCCCTCCGCTCTGCTCCTGCCAGTATTTGCAGAGATGTATCCTGGATACGAGGTAAATATATCAAAGCAACAAAGTCGGTAGTGTTCAGCCACTGTCGTGGTATGAATAGCAGGACTGCTGGTGCTCTTTCTCTCTTTTTAGCTCCCAAGTCCAGTCAGTGCATTTACAGCTCTGTGTATTCCCACACTTTGATAGAAAACGGAGCAGAAACATACGACAAAATATGAAACTAAACGCTTGTCCATCAAAATATGTGACCAGATTTCACCCTGAAAGTCTCTGAGGTCACAGTGCAGGACAATCAAACTGTAACTGTGTTTTCTTCTTGGTGCAAATTCCTACTTAAAACAATGAAAAGGCAAAAATAAAACTAAGCCAAGACAAGAAACTACAGTCATGCATACTTTGGTACTCAAGCGTCAGTATGCTAACCTGCTCACATGACAATGCTCACTTGTAGATGTGTTCCATGCATAATGTTCACCATTTTTCTTTGGCATGTTAGTATTCTAACATTTAACATAACTGCTGGTGGCGTTAGAAGAAAAGTCAGGGTGGTGGTGACCGTGCAGTTGGCACAGGGGAGAAGTTAGCCTCCAGGACAAAAAGGGCACAGGAAGTCAGGTGACATAGTATAAAGAGAAGCAGGTTGTGGCAGACGAATCTGTTAAACATTGGACTTTCAGACTTGGTTTACTTATTATCTTTTTTAAAAATTATTTATTGTTTTCAGTTTGAGGGCGGTGCAGTGCTGTGGTTAGCACTGTCGCCTCACCGCAAGAACTAAGAACCCTTAGTTCAAATCCCAAAGCTGGCTGGGGAGTTTGTGGAAGCTAAGGACTTTTCTGTGCAAAGTTTGCATGTTCTTGTATCTGTGTGGGTTCTCTCTGGGTACACTAAATTGCCCATAGGTGTGAATTTAAGTGGTTGTTTGTCTCTGAGATGAACTGGCGACTTGTCAAGGGTGTAACCTGCCTCTTGCCCAATGTCAGCTGGGATGGACTCCAGCCTCCCTAAGACCCTTCGAGGATAAGTGGATACGGATAATTAATGATATTTTTAGTTTGCTGTCTCAGTTTGTTAATTCTGTTTGTGACATTCATGGACAGGATCTCGAGGCGTAGTCGTGGAAGGGAGGGGTTGCAGTACGGTGGGCTTGAGGAGTGCAAAGCTGCTTTTTGCAGATGATGTGGTCCTGATGGCATCTTTGGTCTGTGACCTCCAGCACTCACTGGATCGGTTCGCAGTATGTGAGGCAGCTGGGATGAGGATCAGCACCTCTAAGTATGAGGCCGTGGTTCTCAGCAGGAAACTGGTGGGTTGTCCACTCCGAGTAGGGAATGAGTCCTTACCCCAAGTGAGGGAGTTCGAGTATCTCGGGGTCTTGTTCTCGAGTGAGGGAACAATGATTTGTGAGATGGGCCAGAGAATCGGAGCGCTTTACCGCACCGTTGTGATGAAAAGAGAGCTTAGCCAGAAGGCAAAGCTCTCGATCTACCGATCAATCTTTGTTCCTACTATCAACCACAGTCATGAAGGGTTGGTCATGACCATAAGAATGAGATTGCGGATACATGTGGCTGAAATGGCCTTCGTGTAGAAAAGAGCCACTTGAGGTGGTTCGGGCATCTTGCAAGGATGCCAGCTGGACGCGCCTGCAACACCTCCCTAGGGAGGCGACCAGCGGAGGAGGCCATGGGGCAGATTTAGGACCAGGTGGAGGGATTATATTTCCAACCTGGCCTAGGGACGCCTCGGGATCCCCCCGTCAGAGCTGGTTAATGTAGGCGGGGAAAGGGAAGTCTGGGGTGCCCTGCTGGAACTGAACCTCCATGACACGACTTTGAATAAGCGGTTGAAGATGGATGGATGTCTCAGTTTGATTAGGTTTAGGCAACAAAGCTCCTTGGTTTAGGAAAAGATCATGGCTTGGTTTAATAGACTGTTAACTCCATGTTAGTAAAACCTTCTGGCAGAAAGCCCTCACTCCTCCTGTGTTTGACCAAAAGTTCTGCCTCTTTTTGCTCTGTGCTCAAATAATAGTTGAGCAAACTTAGTACCACCATCAATTTTCTCTTTTTCCTGTAAAAGCAACACAAAGCAATATAACTAATTAGCTAGCTAATGACTGATGTGTGATGAATTAGCTAGCTTCTAGGCTAGCCTTTTGCTAACATAAGCTAATTTAAGACGTTAATATAGTACGTCACTTTTACAGATGAGTCTTGCACACAGCACATATAAGTTCAGGAAACAGGAAAGGAGAAAGTTGACCGAGGTACCAACTTTGCTAACTTTGTCATTGGAGCACAGAGCGAAAAAGGTCAATTGATCAACACTGCCGTCCCTGGAGCCCAGCCGCTAATGTAGCTAACAACATGAATAAACTGAGACAGAATAAGTCACTGACAAGGTCGCAGATCAATGCCAATGTGGCGGCAGAATAACCTCGGTAAAAGAAAGCTGAGAGACCGGACTGACTGTCTCCATGTGACACACATGGCAGAGGTGTCACTGTGAACGTCTTCTCTTTAGATTGTGGTGGACAGATTATAAACCCAGTCCTGATGTGTTTTAGGCGCAGACAGTATCGACGCTGATTAGACTCTCATTAATAAAAGACAAGACACAATACTGCTATTCATCACTCTTATCTTAGCTGCTTGTCTCCCCCTCATTAAAGTGTTGCCCAACAGAGGTGCCAAGTAAAAGTGTGAAACATTAAAAAACCAGGACACTTCTTCTTCTTCTTCTTCTTCTTCTATGCACTATTGTAAACTGCAGTGGCTGCTCCCAATAGAACTGTAGTATTTTGGCCAGTCATTGTACATTTATATCTGACCCCATTAGTGACACACAAATCCAGTAATGGTCTCGCTGTGTGTTTCTCACCGCCGGAGATGATAAAGAAGAAACATCGCATCAATTCTTTGTACGTACACTGGGCTTCAAGGACTGACTGTAAAGATGTCGTTGTTGTTATGAACGGTGGCATTTCGATGGCTGACCCACTCCAGTCTGATAATAACCGGAGCTATAATTCTCCTTCTCATCTCACAGTAATCCTCCCTGTTGTCAGTGGATCTTCTGCTGCAACCACTGATACACTGATCTGATGTCTGACTGGGACGAGACACTGGGATGAGAGCAGTCTGTTAGCAGCTGGGAGAGAGATTTGTGCTCTGGATTTCTAGTGATATAAGTTTTGGTTATGTAGGAATTTGTCCTTTATGTTTTTCAGACAGTGTAACCAACCATCTGATGCCAGTGAATATGACAACAAGCTGACATATAATTCATTCTTTATACCAAACAAAGAACTTAAAGCTGCCTAAACAATTTCAAAGCAGCACTCTCATAATGTCGGGGGACGCGCACAAGTCAGATTAAAACAAGAATGATCAAATCTGAAGCAGCAGAGGTCGAGATATCCTGACTTTTAATCCCTGGTGTGGTTCAAGCTTAATATATATAGAATACTACAATTCCCACAATGCAATTCAGCAGCATCTCTTTTTTTGGACCTTTCATGCCTGTTAAATGTCCTCATCTTTCAAACTCCACAATCCGAGTTTATAAAGTCGGTCTCTGTCAAATATTTGAAGTTGAACTCAAGATAAGCGTTTCTTAAAGGATCAGTGTGCAGGATTAAGTGGCATCTAGAGGTGAGCTTGTAGACTGCGAACACCTCATTGATACTCATGCAAACTTTGCACAAAACACAAAGTTTAACAGAGGAGCAACTGAAAGCTTCCTGTCGGGAATGTGCACAGCCCAGGACTCTAGATGGGTGATTAAAACAGCACAGTTGGTGGAGCGTGCGCCCCCCTGTGCTGGGGCTGTCAGTCCTCTGCGGCAGCCGCTGGTTTGACTCCCACCTGCGGCTCATTGGCTGTGTGTCATCCCCTCTTTCCTGTCATGTCCTCAGCTGTCCTTATCAAATAGAAGCAAAAATGCCCCCAAAAATAATCTTTAAAACACACAAAAAAACTACTTAGATACTAAAGGACAGCACCCAGGTCAGCCATAGCCTGCTCACCCTACCACCATCACACAAGAGATACAGAAGTATTCACTGCTGCAAGACTACTGAACAGCAGCTTCAGTTTAATTTATCCTCAGTACTACATGCAGAAAAACTTTGTTTCGTTTTTATCTATTAGCAATGAGGGAACTACAATTAAATCTAGTTCCAGGTCTATTTGTAATCTGGTTGCAGGACTCTTGCTTTTTCTTCCCATATTGCACTCTTAGACGCTCAATTTAAAAAAACGTGCCTGAGACATTTGCTGTCTTAAAAGTTTACTCCATGTACTGAGGCTATGAGTCCTCTGCAGCAGCCGTGGGTTCAACTCTCACCTAGAGCCCTGTGCTGCATGACTTATTTGTCATATCTTCACCTATCCTATCCTACACACTAACAGCATAAAAAGCCACAAAAAAACATTTTAAAAAAGGCTTAAAACATAAAAGTCTCTTGTAATAAAAATAACTCAAATCTCTTAAGTCAGGCATGTCCAAAATCTTCCATAAAGGGCCAGGTGGCTGCAGGCCGGAGCACACCAGGCTCGACTCATTTAATCAACTGATTTCAGTCTTCAAACAGCTGATTGGTCGAATCAGGTGTGCTGTTGATTGGTTAGAACAAAAACCTGCAGCCACTCGGCCCTTTATGGAATAGTTTGGACATACACGTCTTCAGTGATTAATTTAAATGATGCTGAACATATAAAAACTAGAATGGTGATGCACTGTAAAATGTTTGCATTATTGAGGTTTGTGTGGTCTGGCTGCTGGGATTTTGTCCTATAGTGGCAAGTAAATGGCACAATAAGGCATCACAGAGTCAAAGGACGGCGGAGAATCAGTTGTAAAGTTACTAAAATTACTGTCAGGCTTCGACCATGGCTGATGTTTGGTGTCTGTGCTCCAGGAATCAAACCTGCAACCTCCTGTGGTGGGTGGAGGTTTTACACAGTCGAGACTGTGTCTGTCAACACTCGCTCCTTTCCTGTGTGTGAAAGTTGTCAATGAGACACACTCTGATGGTGTAAAACTGTGTGTGTGTTGTTGCTAACTGGTCAGCAGCGCTCTCACTTCTCAAGGATGTTCAGCTTACTCGACCTTCATCCTCAGCAGATGGATGTGGCCTACAGGGCTTAATGGGGGTGTCTAAGCATAACAAAGCCTGGTTGTGATTGGATGGAGGTCAGGGCTGCACCTCAGGATGAATAACCCCACTAATCTAAAAGTATCCACAAGCTGCTTTTCTGGGTCTCTCCTGTCTCCCTCCGCTCTGATCTGTCTAAATCTTTTATACACAGATGTCAAACATTAGACAGACCAAAATGATTCATTTAAAAGACGGCTGTTATACTACATCTGTTTTCCTCCTGTTATTACAGACATATTTAACACATCAGACTGAAGTTTCTGCATTAATTGAGCAGTTTAACACGCTCGTGCCTGCTATGATCGTCTGTGCGATCGCTCGTGGGTCGTTTTTTGGTTGCAACTGCAATAAAAGCATCCTAAGCAGAGTCGTTACTAAGAATTATGGATCAAATAATCTGAAGACCGTGGAGCCATGCGGAGGAAAAACATTACAGAGGACGATCGACTTAATTTAACAGATTCATCATGTCCAAAAATGACCGGAATGCTGGATCTGTGTTAGCGCTAAGGCTGAAAAAGAAACCACAACATTGCTCCAGATATGCTGTTTCCTGAAAATGTGTTCAGGTTTACAACGTTTGAACTTTACAGCTGATGTTTACCTGTTATTAAATCAAAAGCATGATTTTTTTTTTTTTTAATTGATGGTTTTTAGTTTAAAGCACCATCAGATTGGAATAATTTGCCTGTTTCACTATTGATTTCTTCCTTTCAGGACTTCAAGACTTCGTTGCTTCTGTATTTTAAATCCACCTGTACTTGTTTTTGATAGTTTTACCTCTATTTTTTGCTTGTAAGTAGACTTTTCTTGTTCTTTTTTGCACAGATTGCACTTTTTACAGATATAGCAGGTGTGGTTTAGGATGACGAGAGAGCCCTTCTGTGTAAGTCCTTGATGATGTTGATTATTTTGTGTTGTTGAATCATTTAATGTACTATTATTATGATTATTTATGTATCATTTGCTTAATTTTTGGTTAATATTTGCTAGTTTCCATGTTTTCTGCCTGAGAAATCCCCTGAAAATGAGAGGGTTTACTCTTTTTAGCTCTGCAACTAATTAATTAACTTCACTGACAGCTGACCTGTTGATTATTTTCTCAATCAATTGGTTATTTCTCTGGTCTATAAAATGTAAAGAAATTGTGAAAAATGCTCATCACAGTCTTTTCAGAGCCCAGACTGACACAGTCAAATTGCTTCATTTGTCCAACCAACAGTCCAGAACTCAGATTCTTCATAAATAACAAATAAAAGCAGTAAATCCTCATTTTTAAGAAGTTGGAACCAGCAAATGTTTGACATTTTTGTTTAAAAAATGACTGAAACGACTAATTGATTATCAACAGAGTTAGCAGCTGAACGATTAATTGACTGATCGTTGCAACTCTAGAGATTAATATCCCATTTTGTGGGACTTTTTCTGTATGTGAGGTGTTAGGCATGTTAAGGTCACAAGCACAAGAAATCAAATGTCATGCAGGAATAAAAATGACAAGGACAAGCTGGTAAATGTTCACACTCGGGCTCAAAATGTTCTTACCTTTCTCTGTGGTGAGGATACATCTTACAGGGTGACTGAGGCTTCTTTTCTATGAGGAGACAGAGAGTTGAAGCTCCATTAACCCAACAAGTATCTGCTCTCGCTCCAAATCTGAACAGAAAACAAACTCTCAGATGTTCACTTTGAGCCCTAATTAAATCTCTGCATCACTTACCCCATGTCTGTGTAAAGCCTCGGAGGTGAGGGTGACAGTAATTCCGCGCTGGAGCTGCTGTTGCTGCCCTGTGGTCTCCTCTTTTCTCTCAGTCTGAGCTACCAGATGCTTTATTCTCCAGAGGGGGAGGAGGTTTTTCTCCGCAACAGCCTGCTGCTGCTGCAGCCTGCACACAGTGTCCCTACCGTCCTGTCCCGGCAGCCACCGCCGAGAGAGTCCAGCGAGCCACCCCTCTGCGGAGTCACAACCCGGAGGAGGCAGAGCAGCTGACCTCGGTGACTGAAGTGACCGCGGTGTCCATATCCAAACCAGAGGAAGCAGCAGACGCACTTTTCTTCTTCTTCTTTTTTTTTGTCCTGCCTCTATGAGCTCGTCCCGGTCCCGGTGGTGCTCACGGCTCTCTGCTCTTCATCCAGCCGGCTGCACGCGTTCATCAGCCGGACACAGCCGACAGTAGAGTACCACCTGCTGGCTCTTCAGGCTCCGAGCAGCACCCGCCGCTACAGCAGCTGCATGAGGAGGCAGTGAGGCAGGGAAAGTGTGTCAACCTGCCTGCAGCCAATCAGCCTGCATGTGTGCATTACTGCAAACTGGATCTTATAGGTCTGCTCTGCGCTGCCAGTTTCAAGGCTTAATGAAATAATGTCCCGGAGGACAAGTCATGACCTAAAAAGACTGAAGTCATACTACAGAACCGCATTAGGACTACAGCTGTAATATTAGTGCACTGTAAAAAACAAAAAAATAAAAAAAAGTTAAAAATTTAAGCTGACTGAATTTGAACAAACAAGTTGAGGTACATTTGTGAAAGTCAAATAAACTGGATTTTAATTTAGCAATTAAGGAAACATGCTCAAGAAGTTTAAGATGTTAAAGGGATAGTTCACCCAAAACAGAAAATTAAATCATAATCTACTCGCCCTCACGCTGATTGAAGGTCGGGTTTTTAGTTTTTTTAGTCCACAAAACACTGCTGGAGTTGAACAGGAAAACAGTGTTGCAGAATCTCCCAAACAATGGAAGTGAATGGTGACCAGTTTTAAAACGGAAAAAACAACCAAATAAAAAAACATAACATGACGTAAATTATGTCTTTCAAGTCCACTTGGCATGTTGGAGCTTTAAGAGACTTGGATTATGCCAGATGAGCAGTATGGAGGATTTTTTCTGTTGTTTTTTTCATGTTTGAAAACTGGTCACCATTTACTTCCATTGTTTGATTTTGCAACGCTGTTTTCCTGTGAAACTCCAGCAGTGTTTTGAGGACTAAAAAAACACTAAACCCCGACCTTCAGACTGATGACTGAATTTTCATTTTTGGGTGAACTATCCCTTTAAGATATTACGTTGAACCAACAACTCTTCAGTCACCCTGTCAAACAACACATTTCCTTTCATGTTTGTCTCAATTTGAAAAGTCAGTTCTTCATGTCACACAAAGAACTTTAAGTTCCAATTAAGTCAAAGTCTATTTTTGAGTGTTTTTATTCCACATGGTGCTGTACATCACCTATATGTTAGTTTGTGGCCTAACAATGACAAAAAAAGTCATTTGTGCAGATGTTCTCAGGTATTTCGGAGTCGGTCTTTTCCTGAAAAGTGATTAGGATCTGATGAATGATGACTCATCCTGCAGCCTACTGGTGAACATGGCTGGACACCGGGACAAAGACGGGCTGACTTACTTTAAAAAGACAAGTTGAGGTAAGTTTGTAACGATTCAAAACAAATAAACTTTTCTAGTGAAATAAAATTAACATTAATTCAGAAAACATGTTCCATAAGATTAAAATATTAAGTAGAAAAGTCAGTTCTTCATTTCAGAAAAAAAGGAACTCACAGCTGCAGCTGCTCCTGTTGGAGCTTCTTTGTTTTTGGGTCTCAGGAGAATTTTTTACTCAAACAATGCATGCTGGGAAGTCTGCTCATTACTCATGCTTCTTTAGAAGCTTAATTTAAGAATTTAAGAGCTGACTGAACTCTGTACAGTACATTCATTCAGCTCATTTCAAGTTAGAAGAACTTGAGTTTATAAGTTCTGAAATAAACAAGAAAGTTTAAGTTTAATCAACTTGAGAGAATAAGATTTATAAGTGAGAAAAGACTAGTTACTTCCACTAAATTCCTGTTTTTTTTTTTGTTTGTTTTTTTACAGTGTACCACTTTACAATAAGACTACTCTTACAAATGCATTATAATTAGGTTGGAAACACTATAAATCATTAATAAACAATTAGAAACAAGTTATAACAGTTTCATACATAGATGTGGGCTCACTATTTGGCAAAATCCAGTTACTGCTAATAATTTTACTGATAAAATCTAACATTTATAGCTGGCAAAGGGAGCCTTTATTGTAAAATGTAAAACTGTGCATGCTGAAAGTGTTAAGGGAAACTATTGCCAAAGCTTTAGTGTATTAATCTGGTATTTTCATATTTTAATTTGATGCCTGTTAAGATATGTTGACGGTGGTTAAATGCTAGTAAATTATTAACAAATATGTGATGAAGCTCACAGGTATACATGCTAACAGAGTGTTTACAACCTAATTAATTAAATAATTCTAAAATATTTATAAACTGTTTATAGGGGTAGTCTTGCGAAGTGGTACCAAAATGTTTTGTATCCCCAGAGAGTCTGTCGGTGCATCTGCAAAACGAGTCGGGGGGAAAAAAAAAAAAAGATGAACACAACAGTGAAGTCGAGCTGAAGGAGCAAAAAGAAGCAAACTTTAATTTTCCAAGATTATCAACAGGAGAATCTTTGTGAGCATAATTTTACTAACATCAATCAGTGTGGGCAGAAAAACAAAATGTCGCAGCCACGTGGCCAACACAAAGCTTCTTCATGTTCAGGTCTGTTTCCAACAGCAATAAGCCAAACAAAGATTATCAAAGCAAAGTGTGGAAGAGGACAACATCCAACTCAAAAACCTCTGGTCATAAGACATGCAAAAACTACTGTATATGTATGTGTTGGTAAGGGACGGGGAAGGGAATTTATCGGTGATTATTTTGGATGCACGACAACTTTTATAGTTAGACTATGAATATGATAGAATATGTCAATGAACAGGTGCATCTAGCTAATGATCCAAGTAAGATGTAACAAATTTAGACATCAAACAGATAATCTACAGATAATTCACACAGAAACAGGGAATAAATATTAATTTTAGGTTCTGTACAGTGAGATGTACCACCTGTACAGCTGAAGTTGGCCAAAAACTGACCCGGGTTGGTTAGAAATTTATTTTTAAGGGAATATCAATACAGAAATCGCTTATTAGTGACTCATTTTTAAGAAATCCTTGCGGCTGCCTCTTTTCTCTGGCGGTCCGAGCACTTTTTTCAGCAGGCGCTCTGTGCCACCGACGGGATATTAAACTTGCTCAGCCCAGCGTCAGGTCAGAGATAAGGCGGCTACGGTCGTGATGTTTTCTGTGCCGCGAATTTAAATGACGTGAACATCAAAGTTGTTCAAGACAAAATAGTTAGTACACCTCAGAAGAAAAGGAGACACTGATTAAAAAAAAAAGAGAGAGAGAAGCTGCACTAGTGCCCATTTGAAGTGTGTAACAACTAGAACGCTGAAACTACGACACAAAGTTCACTAACGTTTAAAGTTACAGAACAAACTCTTCTGTCTTTGACATAATAAACTACTATTTGTGACAGTTTAACTCTTATATAAGTTCAGGACAACAAAAGACAAAATAGAAAAACAAGGGGAAGGAAAAAATGTGGCCTTTGAACTCAAGTCCTACCTACCTACATATACGTTACACTTGGGACATCGTGTTCTTAATAATTTAAATGTCTTTATACCAAAGTTCATAGTACTGGTGCAACATATAATGCCTTCTTCTTTCCAAAAAAGAAAAATATCTTTCACCTCAATCTAACAGGATGAAATCTACGATCAGGTTTCTCTTCGATACATTTATTCTAACATGGGGCCTCAGAAGTTTTCATCATCCTGTGTGGCCTGTAGTCTCGTCAGGGACTCCACAGGCGCTCATGATTTCTCTTATCAAAGTGATAAGACTATCAAAGGTGCGTAAATTCTACATAAATACTCTCATTCTATGCATGTTTTTTGACGTTATGACTTTTGGAGAAGGGTCTTTGGGAAACACTGCCCTCTTCATTTGGCTTACTTGGTGCATTTAAGCTAAATATGCTCAGGATGATCCCCGTCTGCTAGCTTTAGTGGCTTCAGGGTTTCAGCAGAAAAACAATGACGGCTTCATTCAGTTACAAGCTGGTTATGGTGTTCACTTTCACTACTAAAAAAAGATACATTTAGAAGAACAAAAACAAAATTGTCTCCCTGTGTACAGATCTTTCGGAGCTCACCTCCTCGGATCTGGAGACAAAGATGTTTTTCTTTCGCGTTTATATATTTTTTTTAAGAGCTAATTCCACCACTTGTTCTTTGCAGACCACCTTGAGAAAGACCTGCCTTGAAAGACGGCCAACTGCACTAAGCTTACGTCACTGAAAACCTCAATGAAAACAGCCTTTATTTAGAAAACTTTCCAACTCAAAGCTGAGAAAGAAAAGCGAATGATCCGTGGCTATGTAATCCTCAAATTTCATTCGAGCTCTATGAGGCACAACACCACCGAGCACTTCAGAGTTCACTTGATAAGCCTCTTCTCTCCTGGATGCTTCGATGTGATCAAATGCAGAGCCTCAGTTCAAGCTTTGAGTTTAAAAAAGTTGCCATATCAACTGCTTCAAGAGTTGTGTCCCCTTTTGTTTTCTCTCTTTCTTTTCTCTCCAAGTCACAGAAGACATCCTGTTGAGTTAGCTTGGAGGACATTTGTGTGAGACACCTCTTCTCCATCTTTCTCAGCTTTTGGAGCAAGATTCCCAACCATACCTACCGCCTGGAGATCCCACGAGGGTTCAGGGGCACACGAGGGACAAGATGACACAGTCACCCTCCCCCCTTTTTCCTCTCCAGAATCGTTCGGACCTTCCACCCTCCTTTGACCTGTCGAAGGTCTCGCCTCTCCCAACTGCGCTGCTCCGACAACGACAGCTTTTCTCCTTCGCCACGTCTTCGCGTGTGAGCAGCAGTGCCTTCTCTCCTCCACCAGCCTCGCGCTCTCTCGTCTCTTGCTCGCTTCCTGTCCAGCTCTACTCCCATTTTTGCTCTCACTCTT
Source organism: Lutjanus campechanus (assembly GCA_027495735.1). NCBI lineage: Eukaryota > Metazoa > Chordata > Actinopteri > Lutjaniformes > Lutjanidae > Lutjanus > Lutjanus campechanus. The sequence goes on along the minus strand of JAJHUR010085015.1, from coordinate 42,393 downwards.
GTGATTGGTTGGTTTCTCACGGTCTCTCTCCTGTTACTTTCACACAGTGGTGCTTCGGTTGTAGCAGTGGAAAACGGGTATCCATGTTTGTTCTTTTTTGTTATTACCCAGATTAAAATACCGATGAACTAAGCTTCACACAGGCCTAGCTCCTTTCCAGCAACCTGTCACACAAACACAAAAATATACATAAACACTTGTTTGAGTCCTTTCAACATATTAAAATATGACATTTTCATTCAAAAGGAGTGGGTCTGTGTTGTGGGAAAAGCACTTATCTCCATCCCTTGCTGAGAGTTAAATGAGAAGATTGATACCACTCAGGTCCGTACAGTAAACACGACAGTTCGCTTAGCACACAGACTGAAAACTGTGGGAAAGAGCTAGCTGGTTAACAAAATCCTCACACCAGCACTTTAAAAGCTCACTAATTAGCACTTTATATCACATTTGTTTAAACCATTTCTTGGTCAGAAGCAGTGACTTCCTGCAGTGTTGTTGTCACCATGAAGCTGCCAAACAACCAAAGGAAACTCCAGGAAGTCACTAGTCTGGGCCAAGAAGTGGTCTTTTTGTAAAGATTAAACAAACAAGTGTTAATTAGTGAGCGTCAGAGGTGCTCTTCTCTTTATTAACAGATTTCCTACAGATTCTTCATATTAATGCAGACAAGGGATTTTGGTATCTGAAGTGTTCTGGTTTCTGTTTGTACTTTCTCGTCCAAGTGGTCAATCTGATCAATCACATGTGAATGGGCTTTTGTTACACGCAGGCTGTGCAGAGAGTAAAAGAGGCAGAACACACTGACCAAAATGCAACCTTGGAACCCATCAGCTATCGTCTGATGATGATGATTTATGCAAATATCCGTTTACACAGATTAGCCGAAATGTCACTGGAACTAAAACACCTCGCATCTCAAGTGACTAATTGGAATGTAAACAATGACCGGCGCAGGAAGAGGAAGTCTTGGCCCGGATGTCTGTTATCTGTTATTTGGATATCTGCTGGCTACACCGGAAGCACCGACACATTGGTCATTGTCCCCAGAGGTTAACGGCTGGGACACATTTCCTACCTGAGCAGCGCGTGTGCGTTGTGGAACGTCTTGCTTTTCATTTTGGCGGCCATGTTAACAGGTTAGAGCAGCCACACAATGCACGTGAGTAGTGGCTGCGGCAGCACGTTATCTAGAGATCTGGCGTCTTCCTATTTTTTCCCGGCTGACGCGCAGTTCTGTTGATCATTCTGGCATCAAACCAGCAACATGACACCTTTTCACTACATGTTTCAATGTCTATATATGTGAATATCTCACAGACATGAAAAAAAAGAGATGATGCAGTATTTTTTGATTTTCTTTTTTTTTCATAGCTTCCCCAGCTAGCCAAGTCTGCGTGTTGCTAGCCTCCACGGTTAGCAAGGACACTTGTTGCGCACATCATAAGTCACTTGTTGTCTGTGTCTCTGTGATTTTGTTAGCCGCTCTGGCTAGCAAGGAACGCTGTCTTGTGTGTGTTGTTGTTTAATTTAGTAGGTAAAGTTAACCCTTTTGTTTTATTTAATTTGATGTTAACTTAATTTGTTAAAGAAAGAACCTTTTGTCTCAGTTTTCACCTGGTTACATTTCAATATTGTTACACCCCTCATCCCGTAGCCCAAACCTGGGGGTCGTAACAATTGCTCTCTCTCTCTCTCTCTCTCTGCTTGCTGGTTACAACTCTTCTTTTCAAAACTCGTCTGCAAATTCGGAGCTCGCAGTAGCAACGGCGCTACAGCAACACTGTCTGTGTGGACACCACACACTTGCAAGCTTCAGCAGCCATCAGGCTACGAATACGAATACGAAATACTTTATTGATCCCCAAGGGGAAATTCATTAAAGGCTAGGCAGAGATAGGCAGGGTGTCCTGGGTATAAATCATTGTCAGACAATTACAGATGGGTTCTGAGATTGGATGGGGCATGTAGATTATATTACCTTTCAACAAAGCCTGGCTAGTCGTCTCCTGTTTCCAATTTTCATGCTAAGGTTAGATAGATACAGATCTATCCATCTATATTGATATAGATACTCTAATCACACAGGGAAATTTCACTGTTACAGCAGCCTAATAACCACATAGTGATATCAATGTTCTCATCTAATGAACTCTTGGCAAAGAAATTAATGAGCTTGTTTCCCAAAATGTCAAACTATCCCTTTAATTTCAGTGAGTCAGCTGAGTTTTAGTCCACAGTGGAATTACTTACAGTCTAGTACTGGGACAGTCCAGTCACACCACCGTGTTGGTAGGCCCGCTCCCCCTGGTAGGTGGAGTCCTGGGACAAAGCCACATCAATCTGGGACTTGAACTCATCTCCTAGGTAACTGTCCTATAATGGGACAAACAACAACAGTTATCCTTCATTTCTTTCCAAGCAGAAAAACATTAAGTGGTTTTCAACAAGAAGGAAGTCTTTACTTGAAGAGGAAACCTGGACAAACAGTTGGAATATATGTGCTAACAGCTCTGGCACTGGGTACTAATTGCCATGAATAAAACCGACTGCAAACAGCTTGTTTCATAAAGTTCAACAACTTTACACTTCATAAAGTCTCGTAAACACTACAGTGATCATTAGGATTTATTCAGGGAGGACAACAGTTTTGTGGACAAACCTGTGAGAGTTCAGGCTGGGAGAGGCCAGGCTGGCTCATCTGTGACGGCTGGCTCATGTTGATGTAGCCCTGCGTCAGAGGCCCCTGGGAGAAGGGCTGGGAGCCCAGGTCCTGGCTGGCCTGGCTGCCACCCATGTGGCCTCCATGCTGCCCGCGGTCTGATCCTCCATTCCCTCCGCCGTGGTTCCCCATGTTGCTGCGGTTTCTTTGACGGCCGCCTCGGGTCCCGCCGCCTCCCCCGCTGCCTGCCTTGCCTTTCATACCTCCACCACGACCTGCCACAGTTCAGACGAGTGTTTTAATGCTGCTTCAAATGAACGACATGATATTCAAGAGCTCCTCGCTGAGCATGGATCTACAGTTTTATGTCTTACTAACCTGATGTAGGTCCATTGACCTGCCCCATGTAACCAGGCGGGGGTATGGGGGGCATCACGAGGTTGAAGGGGATGGGGATGTTCATGGACGTCATGGGATTGGGGCCTGTTCCAATCATACCAATCTGGTCATGGGTCTGGAAATACATATTGGATGTACGTCCTGTAGAAAAAAGAAGTACAAGTTAATTTTACTTCATTTTAAACAAGATGAATGAACTCAAGAGTGCAGATCTCCACCAGGTAACAGACGGTGAAGCACCTACTGCAATGTCACCATAACTGCCAGCTGCAACCAACAGAGATTTGCAAAGTTTTGAATAAAGTTTTCTTCTCTAGATGTATCCAAAGTTAGTGTTTTTGTACAGTATAGTCTCAGTTTTCTAAGACTACACTCTACAAAAACAACTAACCATAAAATAGTGCAATGATATTGTAATGAAGTGTCCTGGGTTAGCCTAACTGTACGGTCAAATACCGACATCTTGGGTTGGTAAAATGTCCCGAGCACAGCAAAGTAATAAGAAAATAAGGAAATACAGGCAGAGTTTTCATTAGAGAACATGTTGCATATTGTGCCTTTAATAAGGAAATGATAAATGGTCCAAAATGATCTATTTAAACATTGTTATTCATTTAGGGCATTTTGTTATTTATTTAGAACATTTCAAGCAACTCAGCAGCTCTACAACCATAAATTAGATTTTCATTTTTGGAGAAACCCACAAAAGCTGGCTCTTGTATCATGCCTAACTTTGGTGGATCATAACAAATCAGCAAAAAAAAAAATTTATTCTGCAGAAGCTCCGGTTTAAAATGAGAAGGAACGACCAAGGACAAAACGTGGCCTGGCTGCAAGAGACTAGGGGAGCTTTGTTTTTTATCCTAGCAGTTGCTGATGACTTGCAGCCCCAACAGGCCAGTTAAGAGAAGCGAGGAGTCAGCAGAACAGCTAATAACATTTTCAAAAAATGTGAATGGCTCTTGTTTCAGTATTTCACATACTTTTATAAGCACATTCAACTTGTTTGAAAGAATTAACCAAAGCAGATACAGAACATGTCCTTTGTAGTGGGGTTTGTTAAGAAACTACCATCTGAAATAAAAATGAGTGTCTTGTTGAAGTGTTGTTGAATTCTCACCATTGCTGCTGCGGTCATAAACAGATCCAGGAATGAGGGCCTCTCTGGCATCATACATGGCTGTGCTCATGAATCGACCCCCCTGCAGAAGGAAAAAGACAAGCAGCGCTATTTTGAGAGTTTTTGGGACGTGCCTCATTATTTGTTGCATGCACGTTGATTTATTACCCTGTTTTCTTTAAACTACCTGTCCGAGGTGCATGGGTAAATTTTGAATTGCATCATAAATCCTTCACATAACACACTGGAAAATAACACATTCATGACCCAGTTAAGAAACCCTGATTTCAGCGTTATATACTCCTCCATGTATACGATACACAGAGACTCACACACACATTGAACTCACAGGATTGATGGTGTTGACTAGCTTGCGGGGCTTGCTGAACTGCATGAGGCTCTCCCTCAGGTTGTTCAGGGGGCCTTCAACCAGGACCTTCTGCTCCTTGTAGTAGTTCAGCAGGTGGTTCCACAGAGGCTGCTTGGACAGAGCCTTGGGGTTTCCCACAATGATCACACCATACCTACATGACGTAAATAGAACATGACTTAATGATTCAAAGTTATAGTTATAACAGTGATGACATCAAGATTTCAAAAAACCTGAAATGTCTAGAGCACAAAAACATGGTGATCTGGTGTGGTTGTACTTCATGTAGTCTTACCTGGCCCTAGTGAGAGCCACATTGAGACGTCTGGGATCGTTGAGGAAACCGATCCCCTGGTGCTCATTGGCCCTGACGCAGGACAGGATGATGAAGTCCTTCTCTCTGCCCTGAAAGGCGTCCACACTGGCTATTTCCACCTCCTACAGAGAGAATGAAGAATAATCAGACACATCATGTAGGAAAATAAACTTCCTAACTTGCTTGTGCTTTCTTCACAAACGTGGTATCGTTTGATGTAAATGTCTGCAGACTACAGGTTTTTACAGCCTCCTTCAACCCCAGCTTTGTCTAAACTTAACATTAGGGATGTCCTGATCAAGAATTTTTGTCGCAGACCTCCATCTGATACAGAGTCCGATCCAATACATATATTTACAAAGCAGCAGAATGTAAGCAATGCTGATTAAAAATGTATCTGGCACACTGAAATAACAGCTGCCGCCTCCTAAATTTGGCACATCTTATTTTTCACAAGCTACTTGATCCAAATACTGAAGGTCCTCCTTCAAATCCATTCAGCTGATTAACTTAAATTATCGACATGAACAGACAACAGAAAAACAACATGATGCTATTCGCTAGAGAGAAGGTATATTTGTGTATTTTGCAAAGTTTGGTCAGAATTCAGACTTGCATCGCTGTGTTCAAAAAAATGTTTTCACATTAACGCACTAAATTTCTTGTACTGTAGAGCCCAGCTGTCATTAAGAAGAGCAGCACACAGCAACACTTGTGGGATGAGATGGACAAAACACAGCAGAATTCAGTAAAGAAATAATCAGATTTTGATCTGTTTTATTTTAGCCGATACTGATCCTTAAAAATCTGGGACACCTCAGTTTAACATCTCGCTGGATTTCAGTTTAAAAGGCTGTGAAAGGCCTGTTACTATACCTGGTAGAGTTTGGTATGGAGGGAGCCACTGAACTGCATGTACTGGACCAGGTAGGACCTCTGTCCCTCGTAGGGCGTGATGATTCCAATCTGATCGGGTTTTGCTCCGGCCTTCAGCAACCTCGTGGTTATTTTCTCCACATTGGCTGCTTCAGTCCTGCACAGACAAGTAGGACGATTACATGACAAGAACATCTTCCATAATTTAACATGACACTAATTTTGTTTGAATGAAATACTGCACAGAAGAGCGATGCGATATCTCTGAAGACGTAGACGTTTTTTGAACACCTTTTTTCAATTTTTTGAGGAAACAAAGGCTAAACACCAGGGCAGCAAGGCCATCAAATATAACAATGAAGTCCACAGAAATACTGAATTTAACCAAAGGACAAAGGATGATTTTAATTTCTGATACTTTCTGATACAATATAGAAAAAATGCAAACCATTTTCTTTATGTTTCTTGTCTTATTTGTTTGCTAATTTATCAAACTTATATGCTATGCTCAGTCGACCTTCTCATATAAAACTGCAGGATGAAAATAAACATCAGGCCAACACCACAGTACAATAAAGAAAGCTGAAACCTGTTGAGATAGGATGTTCCAGAGCTGGCAATCTCCTCTTGGCCCTGGGTGACATAAAAGAACATCGGCTTGTCAGGCTGCGGCCACTGGAAGTCAAAGCCTTTCTTCACGCGGTCCGCTGTAGAAGAGGCAAACAACACGTGTGACTCAGTGCGAGAGTAGCTGAGTAAAGCAGGCAGACTGAAGTGAAATAAGCCTGACAGGATCAGCTTCATGTGCATCTAAGGATTATTGCAGCTGGATAAATTATAAGAAAGTTTAAACTCAGATAGACCAAATCTCTTAAAAGCAACTACTTTGAAAATATCACTTCAGTGGATAAAAGCAGGAAAAAGTACAAAAAGGGGAAAAGGAAGTTTCTTTTCATCTCACCAGCAGTGACTCCATTCTGCAGAGAGCCTTCATAGAAGATGTTGGAGGGGAAGGCGCTGAGGGCCGGGTGCATGCGGTACTGGACCTGCAAACGGATTGGCCGGATCCCCAAAACCACCAGACGCTCGAACAGAGACTGGGACAGACCTGCTTTGGCTGCCTTCTTACACATCACCACAGGGCCCAGCTGGCAGTGATCACCCACCAGAATCAACTACAAAAAAAAACAGATGATTAGAAAGACAAAATAAACAACTTGGACCCCACGTCTGGAGAATTACAGCAGTTTAAGCAGACAGCTGATCCTGATGTTCTTCCACTCAGGAAGCTCCTACCTGTTTGGCCCCCAGGACGACAGGCACCATGCACTCCGGTTCGGTGGCCTGGGTGCTCTCATCAATCAGAATTGAGCGGAACTGCATCTTGGCCAGACGAGGATCCCCCGCGCCGACGCAGGTACAGCAGATCACATCAGCATTCTGGGAGCAGACATGAGACACACTTTGTTTTTGTAGAAGCATTAAACTAGGCACTTGAAAATAACCATTAAATCATAGCTGAGGTACAACTTTGTGCCTAGTACAGTGAAGTTTAGTTAAAACCAGTGTTCATACCATGAGCAGCTCCCTCTCAGCCGTGCGTCTCAGAGCTCTGTAGCGCTTCTCATCTGAGGAGGACAGCTCTCCAGTCTCGTCCTTCAGCTGCTGGAGCTTCTGAAGTTCTGGCATGCTGCAGGTAATAATCATGTTAATACACTCCGAGTTCAACAGTGTTCTTATGAGCAAATATTCTACTTCCACTACTACTTCTATTTAGCCAAAACTGACACCTTCTTCTTTTTCAAAGACACATGTTTCTAGACTGATGGTGCGTATACAAGCTACTTTTTAAAATGATCAATCATAGCCAGTTATGTGTTACCTGTCCATGTTGCGGGTTTGGTTGTGCAGAGCCAGGAAGGACACAGGTGAGTCAATGGCCTCCCTGCTCTTGGCACAAAGCCTCACCACCTTGAGGCCCGTCTGGTGGATCTTCTCCGTCAGCTGGTCGACGGCAATGTTACTGGGAGCACACACCAGCACAGGCCTGGAGGGACAAAAGATATGATACTGACTTCGGGACCATAACACACAGACAAGCCATTCTTGAACATTATGGACTGTTGAAGATATTTTTACATGCATTAAAATGAATAAAATAGCAATCGATGAAAAAATACGAGAAACAGATGTTCAGATGAACAGATGTTACTTAAATGTAGATTAAATGGGAGTTAATAGTCACAATCAAACCAAATTGTTGGGATAAATATTATTATCTCACTTCACCAGCCCATACATACAAACTACAAAGTAATAAAAAGAGTAAAAACATTTTTATATGTGCCTTACCCGTTGCCTTGTCTAGCCAGGTGGTAGACGATGGTGGCAGAGGTTACAGTCTTCCCTGTTCCAGGAGGTCCCTGAATTAGACTGAGGGGACGCTGCAGCACCGTCTTCACAGCATAAACCTGCATCACAACAAACCACATGCGTGTCAGCCCTGAGGGCACAAAACCTAAGATGCTTCATACAGTCACTATATAACAGAAGTATAATCTCCTGAGACTTGTGCTGATGATGATGATGATGATGGTGTGACCTGTAATGTTGGTTAGGTCACAGGTATATCTTTTCTGATTAGATATTGTAGAGTGTCTCTTTATGTATTTTGTTTTCTCTCTAACTCACCTGTGAGTGGTTGAGGTCAGGCAGACCTTGCGCAGTGAAGCGTTTAGGCAGCTGGCACTTGATGACCACATCCTCCACCTCGTGTCCCAGCAGTTTGTGGTAGATGTAACCCGACACTGACGTCTCGTCCACAGCGAATGTCTTCAGGGCGCTCTGCATCCTGGATGATGAGGACAGGAATATTGAAGAAACATTCAAAACTGCATCCAAAAAAAAAAAAAAA
>JAJHUR010085015.1:0-30538 GCA_027495735.1 Lutjanus campechanus | reverse complement strand
TCGAATGCTACACAGCTGTTTTTCCATGTCTGTTCATTCTGCTTAAAACTGGTATTTCTGCGCAGCTGCGGATGAAGATTAGGCTACACTAATATTAATAGTACCAAATTATTTGCAGAATTTAAGGGTTGGCTGCGTAGGACTGTTTCCTACTTGTGTGGTCCAAACATTTCCAATAACTCCAGAGCGCTGCAAAGTCCAAAAGTCAGAATTTATTGAAAAAACATCAATGTAATAATTTCCAAAATTCAAAACATGTTTCAATCCGACAAAATATCCTGCTTTGATCCATGTTTGTTGACATTTAGCCTTTCAAAAACAACATTTTCTCTACAATGAAAAACCGTTTGCTCTGCCACACCTGCATTAACAGCACCATGAATTACATTCATTTTGCTGACACATAAAGTTGATTTAATTTAAAAAGTTAAAATAAAATAACTGACTAACTTCAATCTGATTAATCACTTTATTCAAATTGAGGATTCTGTTGTTGTTTTTTTAGGATGATTACATCATAAAATATGACTACAGACATGTGAGGCTTGTCATTTGGTGCAGTCCTAATTCTTTTAAATCATGTTTTTAACTCAATAACCAAACACTAACTGTCCATTCATGACCGTGGCTTCTGAACATAACAAAGACTCATTATTACAGTCTCTGTGTACTGTACTGCTGCTCCGATCATAATGAACCTGTAAAATTACTCTCTCTCCAGTTCATTTAGCTAAGTACACCATCAGGGAGGGACAGTCGGTAAAAAGCTGATAACTTCCTGTATCTTACCTGCCGGATGTGTTTCCACGGCCATTACAAAACCACTTCTTACTGGTGTTGCAGTAGACCACACAGGCTGGATCATGAATCCCACAGTAACTAAAACAGAAGCGCAGTAAAATTAAAAGAGAAAGTCTTAGCATTAAGAGCATTTATCTATTTATTATCTACTATATGTTGGGGAACAAAACAAGAAAAATAAGCACAGAACACTATATTCAATATACAGCAGCATAAAGTGATTTTTCTTTTTTCCAATTTTCAAACTAAGTGACTTACTAATCTAAATTTCACCAATGTATTCTGGCCTTGTCAACAAATAAGCTAATGTTTCCCTTGAAGCCAATCACCTGACAGCTCCTGTATATAAATTACATAACTTAGATTTTCCTCTGATGATGGGTACAAGGTCAAAAAGTTAGCATATTTGTTGACGCGGCCAGAATAAACTTGTGAAATTAAGTTAAGTCAAGTTTGTCCTGTAGATCTGTGTGTATGCTACATTTTTTAGCTTTGGGTATTCAATGTTGGGGATGTTATGAAACAGTGTGACGGTTTGTCCACCAAAGAGGGGTGTCAGGTTTATTATATATCCTGCCCAGTAGAAAAAAGAAAGAAATTCAATAAAGGTATCAGCCATCTAAACTTTATCAGGCTATAATGTTAATGTAAATGTTCAGAAATTTGTGTGTTGAGTTGAGTGTTGTGAGAATTTGACAGTTTTTGAAAATCCTTGAGGAAAGTATGTAATGAGACTCTATGCAGATTTCAGCTGATATGTCACTTGGTCAACAAAACACATATATCACGGGTTGTCTCATAGCCTGTGTCTCAAACAGTAGTGGATGTAGGTGCATGTCTAAAAACAGCAAATCAAACTGTATGTTGCTCATAAGGATCGAGGCCCTCATTCCTTGTCCAACAAACTTTGTTTTCATTAATAATCTTTAGGAAAAAGTATTAAAAACATTTGACTTCAGTTACAGCTCTACTGTTTAAAGATAGGAGGCTGAGTCAGTTTTAATAGAAACACATGAGTGGGTATCTTATCCAGCTAAGCCACTGAGAATATCTGGGATGTCAGACATAGTAGTAGACAGAGTTTTTTTTTTGGGACAGTCAAACTAACAGCTGACAGTCAACTTGTTAGTTGTGAGAATAAGAAGAGAAGCACTGTTGAACATGATGCAACAATAATGCTGATAACCATTGTTGACATCAGACATGACACAAGATGTTCTGATAATCTGGCTTGTGTGACATCTGTAGATGTGTGTGGTGTGTGTGAGGTGTGTGTGTGTGTGTGTTGCACATCAAGGACAGTAAACCAATGAAGTTACACAAGATGGACAGAAACCAGCACACTGAGTCTTGATATGTTCGGTCAGCGGCTGAGAATGAGGGAAAAGTATCTGCTATGATTTTTCTCATACTGAACTATTTTATATGTTTTGACATTTGAAAAGTAGTATTTAAATTTGTTTGAAACGTGATATATACATTTGCAGTAGTTACACCGCAAATTAGGATAGATTTCCATACATTATGGTTAATAAAATGCACATGGTAGAGCTGTCATGATATCAGGTTTTCAGTATATGATTATCGTGGTCAAAAGAATTTTCAATAATGATATTTTTGCGTTATCTATGAAAAACCTTTTTAAAAATGCTACAAGTCAAATTCCTTGTTGATTTTGTTTTTTGTGCGTTTGTCTGAGGACAAGAATTACACTCAAAATACAAGATGTAGGAAGGTGGAGAGATTTAGAAGCACACGGTATATTTAACACACTGGATTATTTACACAACACTATATGTGTCTTATTAACATGATATTAAGATTTCATTTTTTAAATATCACAGTTATTACCAATTATCAGTGACACCCCTAGCACATGGACATGGCTTTACAACCCACTGACACTTGATTTAGCATAAAGAAAGAGGATGTGCATATCAAATAACAACAACCATCAAAAATCGAAAATAGTGATTTTTCTCCACTCTGATTAACAGCCATGCCATCAGCCACACATTAGTTTGATCCTTTACCTGCAGGCGTGTACAGGAAGATCCTTGGTGTAGTAGGTGTCCTCCTCATCCTCCTCAAAGTTCAACTCTGCCAGCAGTTGACTTGCTTTGACCACAGGGTCGTCTCCATTCTGCAGCACGCCGTCAGGGCCGTTAACCTGAGGAGACAGACGGGTGTACAGAATCATGACTATGAACTTAAACTTAATGTCAACATAGGGTGGGACAAACTAAGATTGAAGGATAACAGATAATGAATCAATTGCGCAAAAATTGGACGGCCAAATACATACATACATAAAGCCTTAAATAATAATAATAATAATCACAATGATAATAACTACGGTTGGTTATTTTCAATGTAGATTGATCAACTGATATTTTTCTCATTAATTCATTAGTTGTCTGGTCTGTAAACTGAAAGAAAATGGTGAAAAATGTCAATTAGTGTTTCCCAAGGCCCAAGATAACGTAGACTGGAATCAGATAATTTAGATTTATTTTTTTTCTTTCTTAAAATAATTACTCAAACCAGTTAACAGACTATCAAAACAGTTGGCCATAACTTTAGTAAACGATTCATAACAGATCACTGCAGCACTAATAACTTATTTTTACATGGCACCTTTGATCCATGGCATGCAACTCAAGGTGCTTTATATTGTGGCAGTAAAAACAAAAACACGACATTAAAACAAGACACAATAAAGACAAGAAATACAAATATTTATAGAAAATTTGACAGAGAAACACAAATAGTAACTGCTAAAATGTACTAAATTGATTAATGTCTGTCCTCAGTTGTTTTTTTTAATAAATGTCAACAGATCTTGCAGGTCTACATGATGATATATTTCACCTGCAGCCTTGCTTGCTAGCTGTCACATCAATAACTGGTTTGTTGACAGCAATATCACAGACTGCATCTGACAAGCTAGTTGTATTTACTGACCTCTGTGATTGTTATCAGTGCATTTTGTAAGTATATAATACATGTAAGTACTAGTTAGTATAAATATGGGCATTTAGGGCTGATGTGACACACTGACAGCCTTGGTTTGTATGGAAATAAAAGTCCTGCATTGACATGCTAGCTGTGTCAGCAGGCTAACTGTGAAAGCTAGTTAGCTCACATGCTAGCTGGCTAATTAGCGTGATAAAAGCATGGTAACAGATCGAAGGCGTCATCATGCTAACCGGGGGTAGCCAGTGATGTTGTTAGCTAACGTTAGCTGGCTAATTCGCGTTTTGTCAACACAGTAGAAGACATATTTTGACACCGAGCTGCCCCGGGTGACCACACGCACCTGGCTGTCGAGCTGGCTCTGTGTCTGGCCTTGGGTCTGGGTCTGGCTGGGCAGGGTGAAGTCGGTGAAGTCGTACTCGGAGCCCTGGGTGTCCGCTCCCAGCAGCTCGGCTTCCTCGGTGTCGAGGAACGTTAGAGTCTGAGAGCTCGGCCCGTACGCCTCCACACTCATGTTTATACCGTCTTATTAACCGTTATAACCCGCTCCGACCCGTTATTCCACAAACTGTTGCTGTTCCAGAAGAAACCGGATAACGGAGACAGAGTATTGATGAGAAAATGACAAACACTGGTGCTGAGAGAGAGATAGAAAGAGCCTCGACTGTGGCCGCATTCCGTTTGGCTTCTCCCCCGCTCGTTCCCTCTCCTCCCTCACTACCGCTCGTCTCCTACAGGAAGTCACCTGCAGGCAGCGAGGCAAGGGAAGGAGTCAAGGAGACATATGTGAGCAGAATTTAACGTGGGAAAATTGATTTCTTTTATGGTCACAAAACTCACAGAGGTGTATTATGCAACAAAGGCAAATATTAAAGGATTTCTCAAACTCTGCCCTTAAATTGGTTTAAACATTAAGAAATGAAGGTGCAACAAATAAGAGATATAATGTGTATTTACAGCTTTTTCATATTTTTCTTTTCTTTTATTATTTTATTATTTTTATTATTTATTTTCGGAATTTATCGGCCGAATATGGCAGAAATTGAATATAATATTCATTAGCGTATAATCACCTTAAAATAGCAATTGTTTTGTTTTCATTATCTCAGAATGAGTCATTTATATCAACATAGGATGTGGATCCTCTTTCATGGAGGCTGCCATGTTGCGCCACCATATTTCAACAATAGTCCAGAGCAGACAAAGCAAACACTGGCTCTGGATTTGGCCTTTCATGTTTTGCCACCTCAGGTTCTCCCACATGCTTATATCGGGAGCCTGAGATGAGGTGTTCAAATATGCATTCTTGCCACATATGCCACTTAATACACACTGGTCCTTTAATACACAGCATAATAAATATTTAAGATAATCCAGTACACACCCACCATTTAATAAGCTCACTGTGTGGTAACACACACCAGCTGCATAGTTTAAAAAATAAAGCAATGAAAGGAATATCAGCGGAGCATCCGTTTTCTATTTGTACCTGCTGTGAATCACTAAAGAAATCAGTATAAATATGTAAGTTTTAAAGGACCAGTGTGTAGGATTTAGTGGCATCATCAAAAGGCCGTACAGTCCCAGTGTTTGGTTTGCACAGTTCTGGCTCCGTGGAAGACGACCTGCTCTTTCTGTGGATATAATTGGCTCAATCTAGGGTAATGAAAACACAAAAAATCTTATTTTCAGGTGATTGTGCTTTGATTAAGACATACTTATGAATATTATATTAGATTTTTACCATAGTAAGCCAATAAATTCCCATAAAACTTACATACTGGACCTCACAAGGCCTGCTGTGCATTATACCCTCATCCAGTTCTGCCCCCCTGAACCACTCTGGATCGTATGTTTTATTAAAATCATTAATCTATAAGATGAAGGCAGACCTTTGCATTTAACATGTGACAACAATAGCTGTTTTTTTTAGATAATTCTGATAAGTTAAATTCAATCAGTAACTTTAAGAATCATTTTATTTCAGGTTAAAAGTTTTAGTTTGTGTCCTCATTTCCCGTCTGCTCAGAACTCCAAACAGGTTGGGGCGGCTCCTAAATCCTGGTGCTTTCCAACGTTAAGAGAGGTGATAAACTGCTTTTAATTCTGTGTCAAACAGCAGGCATAAATATGCATCAGCGTCAGAGTTGTATCCCAGTTAAAACCAATTCCCTACTTGGAGAAGATTAGATAAGTGCATGGCTTGAAGGGCGCTTTAATACGACTGTAATGTTCTACTAACATCGTGATCCTTTTTTTCCTTTTTTTTTTACTGTGTCAGGTCAGAACAAGTTCAGCAGGTCTGTCGAACCGTGACTTACTACACCCAGCGTTACAATAACTCACCCTGTGCCAGAACAATCTGAAGGTAATTAAAGAATTCATGGGAACAAAGGAGTGGACGATTTCCTAAGAAACTTACAAGCAGGTTTTACATCTCACTGCAGAAAAAACCTCTCAGTATCTTATTACTGCTCTTAAATCTATCTGAAATCACCCTAATCTCTGCCCTGAAACATGTTTTTATTCATCCAACAGGCCGTGACCTTAGTTTTCAGTTGCCACTCGGTGAGAAGCTCAAATTACTGAATCGAAACATAACTGAAAAGGGCAACACAAGCATTTCATCTTGCAAAGTACACAATGTTCACTATCCAAGTCACTTTGTGATCACAAGTAATAAAATGTTTTGGCAGAATAAATGCTGACATGCAGAATTTTTTTCTCAGGTGTGGTTCTCCGTGCAACACATCACACTTTTTTTTTCTTCTGTGGTTGTATTGTTGTTATTACCCTCCTGTCTTAGTATCATGTCGTCTTCAGCCAATGTTTACCTCATTTAACAGAACGTTTCAGTCATAAATGTGAGGTCTTTATGTAGTGAATTGTTGTTTTTGTGTTGAAAATCCCACACACATAAAAAGACGAACACTGGAAGGGGTGAAGAAAAAGAAATAAAAGCATAAGCCTGTGCAAAGTGTTTTAATGACACACAGCTTTAAGTCGGCTTTTGCCTTGCGCAGCTCACAGGACGCACACTGAAGTAATCACATTACTTAATATTGATTGCATGTGCAATATATTTTCCCTGAGATAAACAAATCATTACAAGCGTGAAAATGTCCCGTCATTTTTAAAGTCGTCACATTTTTTTTTCTCTGGTGCAAATACAAGCATCACAAGGGAATGACATCATAATTCCAAGACAACAACCACATCATAACCGAGAGGACTAAAATACTTTGAATCAGTGGGAGGATGTGGCTTAAAAAACTGAGTGTAAAGCAAGTTAGTGTCGCTGTAAACGTTCCCGAAGTGTGTCACTGTGTATAACTTGTAGTTTCAGCCACTACTTGTGTTAGTACTACTGCTTCTGTGTTAATATAATCGTATAAATCCATTTTTTTCACATAATGTCAACGTGTCCATAATTGTTGTAGACTTGACATCTATTTTCACAGTCTCGTGGAAGATCAGAGGCAGGACAGCAGAGACGTGATACTCACTACTCCTGCACACACATTCACACCCACACATGCAAAAGACCCGGAGCAGGTCGACAATAAACAGATGCTGTAGTCAGGGTGCCGTTTACAAACACATGATACAACACATGGCACTTACATTACAGTTAAAAGCACCAGATTCAGACATGAGTTCCTGTTTTTGACAACAATGTGAAATTCATGCCGCCAGTTGTTGACCATCGTGAGCCTGTGTAAAGAGGAGAGGGCTGCACCTGGATGTTCGTTGATGATGTTTATTTTGTAAAGTATGACAGATAAATTTCAGGTGAGACTGTATAGATTTTAAATGCACAGCTGTGAGTTTGTGTTGTTAACTTGTTAACCAGAGGCGGCAAAAGTACACATATTCTTTACTCAAGTTGATTTACAGTCAAAAAAAAAAGACTCTGGTAAAAGTAGAAATATTGATTTTACTTCTTTACTCAAGTAAAAATGAAAAAGTACAGAGTCTGAAATGAACTCAAAGTGTAAAAGTAAAAAGTCGTCCTCTGAAGGACGTTTCTACCTGATGTTTCTGTGCAAAGATAACTGAACCTCATCTTTTGTCCACAGTCGGGTCTCCGTCGGTCTGTTTTGTCTTGTCACATCATTTACGTCTTGTTACGTCTTTTACGTTGTTTCTGTTGTTACATTTTTTGCGTTGTTTTCGTCTTGTTACATCTTTTAAGTAATTTTTGTCTTGTTACCTCTTTACGCCTTTTATGTCCTTTTGTCTACTTACGTCTTTTACGTTATTTTTGTCTTGTTACACCTTTTACATAGTTTTCATCTTGTTACGTCTGTCGTTCGTGATATGCACTGACAGATGCACCGAGGAATCGTCTTTTCTATAAGTCATTGTTCCATCCATTTTGGTTGATATCAGTCTTGAAGTTGGGGATGCGGTACGCAATCATTGCAAAATAAAAATAATCAGTAATCTCCCTCAAATGCATCAAAACTAAAGCAACAAGCCTAGTTTAAAAATGTATGGAGTAGAAAGTACAGATGTTTGTGTTCAGATGTCGGGAGTAACAGCAAAAAGTTGTGAGAAAAATAAATGCTTAAGTACAGATACCTGAAAACTCTACTTAAGTACAGTAACAAAGTATTTGTACTTAGTTACTTCCCACCTCTGCTGTTAACTATATGATTCCATTTTATGTGAAGTCACAGTGATTACATTCACCTGATAACTTATCTGGCATGATTACGTAAGAAAGGATTGTATGTCTGTGTTTGTACACACTGATGAAGACCAGATGGCTGAAAGTGTTTTGTGCAACTTTCTGGCAGCGATGATGGAGTAAAAGTTTGTTAAATGATATATTCCTGAGTGCAACCCCCTCTTCTTCACATGGATATATGCATTTAGGCTAACGCACCAGACGGTCAGAGCGCATGGGACTATCTTGAGTCATCACTACCCACGCTATAAGTCACAGGTTACTGAATTTTTTCACATCACTAAATCAGGTATCATTTAATTTGTCTTAGGAGCCACACTGATAGAACCTTGTAGTAAAACCTGTGGTCCACTTTGGTGCGTTCCTCTCAGGTTGTGAGTCATCAGTGGTCATGCTGGTGTTGGTGCTGGTGGTTGCAGTCCCCGTTGTGTTCGTGATCCGGCTCCAGCAGTTTCAGCATCTCCCGCACGGCGGCCTGAAGAGCTCTGCCCAGGTCCTGGCTGCTGTAGGGTTTTCCGAGCGGAGGCACGTGGATGAAGGCGGAGCGGCCCCGCCCCAGGTGCAGAGAGGTGTAGTAGGTGTAGTCACACAGATACCTGCCAGGCGGCCAAAGGTTGCATTAGGTTGTGTGTGTACAGTTTGTATGATCACTTCACCACAGACAAGAGTTAGAAAACAAGGTAGAAAGACATTTCAAAATGAGTTAAGTAATAAAACATTATTATTATTATTATTATGAATATTTGCAATAGACTTTTTTCACAGACTTTCTTTCTTTTTTTTACTGCTAATTCCAATTCATTTAACTTTGTTATTATTTGGTTTGGGTCTGGATTGTTTGGTAAAATCTGTTTTGAAGTGACCGACCCAAACAGTATGTCTCCGTTCTGTATTGCCAATTCTAAAGATTTGGTTTTCTTGAGATTATTCCATTTTTCCTCGAATTGGTTTGTGTTTATGGACAGTTGTTTGTGTGTGTATTGTGCCTTTTTGATTCTAAGCATACGTTTGTAGTGTTTGAGTGTGTTTCCTGGATCTCTGTGTTTTTCATTGGATAATCTCCTAAGCTTTTGTCTAATTTCTTTACATTCCTCATCAAACCAATCAACATTCTTCTTAGGGTTTATTTTTAGACTGCCTCAATTGTAATTGTTGTATCTTTAATATAAAATGAACAAACATTTCGTATATATATCTAATATATTAATAACAACAGCAACAAACATTACTTTTGTTTTTATTACTGATCATTTGATTTCTCACAGCTAAAAATGAAAAGACCTTATCTATTTACATTTTATGTATTGTATTTTATTTTCCATTTTAAATTAAAATAAAGAAGACACTTTGTGGAGTGAGTAAGAAAATTAATGATGGCTGAATTCCATTTAGCTGCTTCAGTTTCTTGTCCTGGTGTTGTGCATGCTGACTCACTGTCACACCGTCGTGACTTACTGAGACATTTAGGTCCAGGGTGTAAAATTTAATATTCGTAAGTATGTGTGTAAATTCTATGCACTGGTCCTTCCTTCCTTCTTGTCCTGCATGCGTTCATAACGTCACTTACCTTCCAGCATCCTCAGACACAGACAGAGTGACCCCGAGGTCGGAGTCGTTGACCCTTTTGCAGACCGTATGCATGTCCAGGACTGACTGTATGCAGTCGGGGCCGCTCTCGATGCAACACTGTGAAGCCGGGCAGAACTTGCAGTTGTCCAGGCGTTTGTAACCCTTGTTGTGGCCGCACTGCTCCAGGGTGACAGTGGTGGCTAACCCAGAAACACCGACGTGGACCACCAACTGCTCACAGGAGCCCAAAAGACGGAGGTGGCACAAGTTAGTTTGGACTGATTGACGGATTTTAGCAGCATTTCATGAGCAGCGTGATAGAAAAATGTGTTTTTAAGTGACAGTATTGTGTATTTCCTTGAATACCTGTGGCTGGTGCTCTTCCCACAGTGAAGGAAGAAGGCTCTGAACAGCCTGATATTCAACAGGCACCTCACACACATGAAGGTCTACTGCTTCACCCAGACCTAATCGCTCCAGCTCCTGTGAGAACAGAAAACATATACACACCTTCATTTCTGTCCTGAAGGGCTTTTACAGGCCAACAATGACGCATAAAATTAAATGAGAACTCCCTACAGTAAATCCTCTTAAAGTGCAGGGTGCATTAACACATTTAAAGGGTCAGTTCACCCCAAAAATCAATGCATACGAGTTACCAAGTTTTGGAGATATCAGCTGTAGAGATGTCTGCCTTCTCTCGAATATAATGTAACTCGGTGGCACTCAGCTTGTGTGTGCGCCAAAAAAAAAAAAAACATTTGAGAACCTCAACAAGAATGTCTCTTCACAGAAATCATGACCTGGTTACTCGAGATAATCCTCAGACCTTGTTGTGAGCAGTTTCATGTAGGAACTGGTTTCTCTCAGCTGAACTACACCCACCAAATGTATCACCGTGCAGAAGGAAACGTGTATCAGGTTGCCCTGGTAGCTCAGCTGGCCCATGTACTATGCAGCTCAGTCTGCAGCCTCTTGCTGCCTGTCACCCCCCGACTCACTCCCCCTTTCCTGTCTCACTTCAGTCGTCAAATAAACAAAATAAAAAATAATGAAAAAGAGAGAAAGACTGGATCTACTCATGGATGAGAGGTTAAAGCTCAATGGACATCATTAATGTTTACATCCCACACTGTCCCGAGCACAAGCCTCTCATCCATGACTAAATGTTTTCAGAAGCAAGTCCCATTTTTCCTTCGAGGCCAAATAAAGAGTCGTTGCTGCCACTTTTATGTTTTTGCTGGACTGTGGGGATGTTTTATACGGGCATCTTCACAGTGCCCACCGATGCTGTCACCAAAGTCTGCAGTGATCTGGGAAAAAAAGGGTGTTTAAGTACTGTATGCTGCTCCTTCTGCTTTAAATCACCTAAATCTTCGGGAGCTGGACATTTTTAAAGAGTCTCTGAATGACATGAAAAAAAACCATACATCCGTCTGCAGATGTTGTGAAGGTTGAAAAATGTTTTGACATCTTATTAGTATGTAATTTGTTCTTTGTTCTTCATTTTTTCATGTTGAGTTATTAGAGGGAGTTTAGAGAGAAGGCAGACATCTCCAGAACAGAAAAATATGCATTTTTGTCCCTTTAAAATGCAAATAATAGAATACAAACTCCTATTTAAATGTCTTGTTTAGACTACACCAAAACCCAAGTCCTTGACTGTCACCTTTGTTAAATATGAACACCCTGATTACTGATTACCTGCACAGCCACCCAGCTGGAGTTCACTGCGTGTTCTCCAAAGGGCTCGAAACCTGCAGAGAAAAGATTGTTTAACAGGATTCTTCACTGCAGTAATGCCACACCAGGCTGCAAAGTAAATTAAAAAGTAATCAAGGATGCTTATCTAGTCATGGAGAGAGGAGATAAAAAAAAAAGGGACTCTCTATTTAAAGTCTAAAGGTTGCATCAGGTTAAACATTAATTGTGGTAGTAACACATGATACTCCCGTCCTCCTCGCAGCTGAGCAGATAAGGAGTTTTGTGTTGCAAATAAGATGAAATGTCTCCTCCTGATGCACATCTTTGTTTCCTTAAAGCAACAGACAAACCTCCTTCTCTCCTCACAGCAGCATCACTCTCTGCAGAACATTATTTCTGAACGCACCGTTATTACATATTTATAATAAAAACATAACAGTAAAATCATCTGTGCAGATCAACTGTGCAGCTCAGACACATGTATGAAACTCTCACAGCTCTGTAGTGACAATACAGATATCATCTGACCAATTAAATCCTCTCACCTGTTACTATTACTTTCTTCTTATTGGCCATTATCCTCGGTTGTTATGACAGGAATTTTCATAGATTTATAATAAAGGGATCAAATATCACAAACAAGAATCCCAGGATTGTCTACGCTTGCTGCTGTCTTCTTCTGGCTCGCAGCTGACAGGAAATGACACAACAAGTCTGGATGCATCATACTGCCATCTACTGTACGGGCATGCATCCGTCCACAGCAGTTTATCCTGAAACACAGTAATGCATCTGAATCAACTCTGAGGAGAAAATTTAAAACAAATAAAAATAGAGGTATCTGTTCTTTTCACCCTGCACCACAAGGCAGCTTTCGTAAAGCGGACAAGAGAGAATGAAAACTGATCCTTTTAATCCAAGTGTTTTAATGTAATAGAGTGTAATTCAAGCCACATGTGGGCTGAAAATGAAAACCATGCATCTGCACTGCAGTCACAGGATTAAAGGTTAGGAGAGCTGTCCTGTGAGTGAGCAGCTGAAATGAAGAAATCAATAAAATAACAACCTAAAATGAATTAACAAACAACCTAAAATAAAAAAAATAAAAATAATATAATGACCGAAAAATTGAATTATAAAAAAATAACCCTTAATAAGAAAATAAATAAAAAACAACCTACAATGAATTAAAATAATAATAATAATAATAATAAAACCCAGCCTAGAATAATAAATTTAAAAAATAACCTAAAATAAAAAAACAAACAAAAAAACAACCTAAAGCTAATAAAAATACAACCCAAAACAAAAAATGAACACAAAAGCATCTAAAATTAATGAAAAACAACCTAAAATAAAACAGAAAGAAAGAAAACAACTTCCAGTCCATCAATAAGAAGCCTGCTGTAGAACATGTAACCCCTGACCAGCTGTCTCAGTGGTTTTACTGGGCAGCTCCCAGGTGTGAATGTACTCAGTGTAACAGAGTGACACAGAGTGACACAGTGTGACACAGGGCGGTGCTGAACGCGCAGGCCCGGTCAGCTTCTCCCAGGAGACTTAAAGTCAAAGGACACGTCTCAGGCCGAGGGAGGAGAAATTAAAAACGTACACGACCTCTGACACACTCCATTACCTGCGTTCAGAGGACAACCTTTTCTTTTTGTTGTCATGAAGGCAGAGCTAATCTAATATCGCCTCACAGGAAGGGCTCTTTTTTTTTTTTTTTTTTTTTTTTTCGTTCTCGGTGTGCTCTGCGGTCCACACCCTCGGGTTGTGAAATGACTCACACATTCTGGACACTTCACCCTATGTGGCTCCGAGCTGGCATACTGAAGATAATATGTTCTCCATAGGGTGGAGATGTGTTTTTTCTTTTTCTCATTCATGCGGGTGCGTCTGAGGTTACAAAATCAACACTGACTTGTGCCTTTGAACCGCACAGAAACACACACAGAGACACACACACAGTACAACACGCCTCCTCCGACCACCTACACAACCTGCACTGCAGTCGCTCGCAGCCTCGTCTTCTCCCTCAACCCATTCACCTTTCTCTCTCTCTCTCTCTCTCACTCTCTATCTCGCCTGCGTCACTTGCTATGTCAGTGTTGCCATGGAAACTAATGATGCCCTCTCCGCTCTGTGGTGCTGATGCAGACAGTCTGCTGACGTCCTCGCCGTGTACGGGGCAGAATAACAATAATCTACTGTAGTTTCCACCACAGGGCACCACTCAGTGTCTTATATACTGTAAACGGAGCGCACACTGAGTTTGTCTCTTTTACTTCCTACTCTATAATACCGTATTATATAAGAGTTCTTTAGGCATTTTTTTTTTTGTCTTTATTAAATTGGAACTGAGACAGACAAGGAAAAAAAAAAGAGGAGAGAGAGGAGTGCATGACATGAAACAAAGGTCGCCAGCTGGAACTGAACCGTCTATGGTTGCAAACATGTGGCCATACAGCACACGCTGTAACCCTTTAGGTACCAAGGCGCTCCCACAGAAGACAATAGAGTGTGTGTGTGTGTATATCTATATGTATGTATGTATGGATATACACTCATCAGCCACTTTATTAGGTACACCTTGCTAGTACCGTGTTTGACCCCCTTTTGCCTTCATAACTGCTGTAATTCTTCGTGGCACAGATTCAACAAGCTGCTGTAAACATTCCTCAGAGATTTTGGTCCATATTGACATGACAGCATCACACAGTTGCTGCAGATTTGGCGGCTGCACGTTCCTGATGCGGATCTCCTGTTCCACCACATCCCAAAGGTGCACTGCTGGATTGAGATCTGGTGACTGTGGAGGCCGTTGGAGTACAGTGAACTCATTGACACGTTCAAGAAACCAGTTTGAGATCATTTGAGCTTTGTGGCATGGATGAATGAAAGTATCCATCAGAAGATGGGTTCACTGTGGGCATAAAGGGACGGACATGGTCAGCAACAATACTGGCTCCTCAGTGCCAACGATGCTCTGTTGGCACTGAGGAGCCCAAAGTGTGCCAAGAAAAACATCCCCCAACACCATCACACCATCACCACCACCAGCCTGAACCGTTAATATGAGGCAGGATGGATCCATGCCTTCATGTCGTTCGCGCCAAATTCTGACCATCTGAATGTCGGCCCAGTAGATCAGCAGTTTCTGAAATACTCAGACCTGCCTGTCTGGCACGTTCAAAGTCACTTAAATCACCTTTCGTCCCCGTTCTGATGCTCGGTTTGAACTTCAGCAGGTCGTCTTGACCACGTCTACATGACTAAATGCACTGACTTGCAGCCATGTGATTGGTTGATTAGATATCTGCGTTAATGAACAGTTGAACAGGTGTACCTAATAAAGAGGCCGGTGAGGGTATATTATCATTATATCTATTCTGTAGTGTTCTGTTCACTTTTATATGGATGTTCTTGGATTGGAGGTGCATCTGTCATTCATAGACTACTTATCAGATTTCACATGGCGGACATTTTCCTCTGATGTCACGCTCAGGGTGAGAAGCTCAAATGTTGTACTGCTGCGTTCCAGGTTACAAATCGTAGAGAAATCATTCTAATTTCATCGCTTCCTGATTGATCAGCAACTGAAAAGACGATGGATAGTGAAAATCCAGAGGGACATGAGGCCGTATTTCAAGCTAAAACAACATATGATACCTCATCAGCTAGCTAATGTTAGCATTTAACCGCTTCCTTGCTAACAGTACCATTTGATAGTGTTACACGATACGATAGAAAAGGCGGAAATTAATTCTTACGTTGATATTTCATTATTATCATATCATGTAACACTATCAAACAGTACTGTTAGCAAAGAGGTGGTTGATGCTAACGTTAGCTTTTGTCTCACGATAACAAATGATCAGATATGTTGTCTTCGCTTGTCAGTTGCTGATCGGGAAGCAGTGAAATGATAATTATTTATAAGACTTGCAACTTGAAACACAACAGCACAACGTTATCCTTTTGAAAACAGCATTTGAGCTTCCTACCACGAGTGTGACGTCAGAGGAAAATGGCTGTTGTGTACATAAAATAAATTGCCTAAATATTAATAGATTTTTTTTCCATGGCAACTATATTGATATAAAATAATTCATTTTAATAATTAAGGTCCCATTAGTGTGGCAGAGCCTTTCCAGCGAGCCAACATGCACAATAGCAGCACTCTGACTCTGTTTGAAGTGAATGTAATGGAACCTAAATCAGTTTCATTGGTAACACCTGTGTTTACACGTCAAAATGGCTGCTGTAAAAAGGATTTATAATTAATTCCTTCATTTTGTTTTGAATGAATATGCATAAATATATAAAATGTCAGTGCTTTGTGTTCCATTGTTATGATGACTAAACTCTGTGCACCTGTTTTGGAACAAACTGTATACATAAAGAGGTCGAGGATGACTCAAGATCCAACAGGCGCGTCCATTTAAACCATGAAAACATGTTTGTAGCCGCTGACGGACATGTCAGTGTGTTGGCCTTTCCACATGCCCACTTTCACTCACAGAAAACACATGGTTTCCTCATCCGACTGTCACTGTTTCCTTCCCTTTTTCTACTTCACGCTCAATTTCCCAGAAGCTCTTTCAGAACACTTTGTAACACTTCATTTCACGTCCGTCTCTCGCCGTCTTCCGTCCTGTGTGAAGGCTGAATGTGACCACTGATCCCCGAAGAGTCGGAATTAAATCTGAATTCAGTTTGAACTGGAACACTAAATACCAGAAGATCAAATTGACCATCCCTAAGCCCCGCCCACTTTTCCTGCTCTGTTGTTCCAATAACAGTCGAGCAAACTCGGTACCTCAGCCAACTTTCTCTAAAACGTTAGCCAGTTTTAGAAAAATAATAATCAGCGAGGTAATGTTGGCAAAACACTGGCTAACTAGCTAGCCAATGATTGATGTAGATTAGCTGGCTAGTTAGCTAGCTGTTTGCTAACATTAACTAACTTTAGATGTGAATATATCCCGCTTTTACGGGTCCCCCAGCAACATCAACGTTTTGATTTTTAGCCCCGGGGCGTGTCCTGAGTTTAGATTAAACCTGGGTTAACAATGTGTGTGGGTGAAAAGGCCTAAGTTATCCCAGGGTTAACTCGGGGCGAAGGATAGCCCTGGAATAAAAAATATACAGTGTGAAAGGCCTCCATTTGTCTGGCTGCTCCTATTCTATTATGTTCTATTATATAATGTTCTACTGATTCTATTCTTTTCTGTGCTGTTCTATACCCTGTGCTATTCTTTATGTTTTATTTATACATTATATTCTATAACAAGTCACAATAGGCCTTATCAATAAATTCTGGGAAGATCTTGACACTTTATTGGAACATACACATGTTAATACGACCAATTTTATTTCTTCTTATCAGGAAAACAACATAGAATATTTCAGCTACTTCATAAATGAGACAAAATAAATGCATTTAAATAGAATTAACAGGCTCTTGTTTTTTCTTCTCAACAGTAAAATAATAAACACATTTTAAATGCTTTGTGTAAAAGGTGCACTGCAGATATAAATTTAAAATTTACAGAATTTGCTCAATAGTCTTTTATTTATTTGATCTCCTGTGATCCACCTGAGTGTCCTAACCCAGACATTATAGAGTGACTGTTCTATAATGTTCTACTCTATTCTATTCTAAAGTGTTCTATCTGATTCTTTTCTGTTCTATTCTATTATAGAAGACAAGGTTACAATTATATTTTGTATTTTATATTATAATTTGTGTGCTAACACTTATGTCAAGTCAAATCTTACATTATCTACAGTTAACTATCCTATGCTTCAAGTATTTTCAGACAGCTTCAACCTGAGTTGAAGACATATTTTCTGTGAGTTGAAGACATATTTTCTTTGAGTTGAAGACATATTTTCTTGTGAGTTGAAGACATATTTTCTGTGAGTTGAAGACATATTTTCTGTGGGTTGAAGACATATTTTCTTTGAGTTGAAGACATATTTTCTTGTGAGTTGAAGACATATTTTCTGTGAGTTGAAGACATATTTTCTGTGGGTTGAAGACATATTTTCTGTACAGCCTGCTCTCCTCTGTTCTTCCTCTCCTTTGCTTTCGCCTCTTACACCTTCCCCGCCCAGTCTCTGCTCTCTTTTGGCGACCCTGAGCTTTTTTATGCTATGACATCAAACCACAATGCATTGCACTGTTTGTAGTTTACTTAAAGTCTCCATGGCAATAAAGACCGGCTCGGCCCCTTATTCAAATTGAACCGGAAACCAACGTCATTTTGAGCCAATCTGCGCGCTCTGGAGTGACATAATGGAATTTTTAGGGCTAGAAAGCGAGCGAGGTCTGGCGCTGCGCATAGCAGTCGTGCCATCGGGAAAAGACAATATCAGAGACGCGCAGGACAGACACATCAGAGCCCCTAAAGGCAGCGACAACAGCCCAGAGTGGTCGACTGGTAGCGTGAGGGAGATAAGGAAGTAGGATCGGACAGAAATAAGGATCAGCTGATTTCCTCATGTTTGGATGTGTTAATGCGTAACGCTCCTCACTCCCTCATGTGAGGGTGTAGAATGGAAACAACCCTCTACCCAGCAGGCACCGTGGTGAACTCTCCGAGGGGCTCCAGCATCTACTCCCAGAGCACGATGATGAAGAAGGACATTAATCTGAACCTGGACGACCAGAACACAGAGCTCAAACAAACAGACGGACTCCTCAACTCGCCAGATTTGGGACTCTTGAAACTCACCTCTCCGGATCTGGAGCGCCTTATCATCCAGTCAAACGGACTGGTCACCTCCTCCGCCGCCAACCCGACCTCCCAGTTCCTGTACCCGAAGTCGGCCAGTGACGAGCAGGAGTTCGCGGAGGGTTTCGTGAAAGCTCTGGAGGATCTCCACAAGCAGAATCAGCTGACCGAGGCGGGCTGCGTCTCCGTGGACAGACTGGAGCTGCTCGGATCGTCCAACGCGGTCGGCTCCTCCGGGCTCCAGACGTCAGACCTTCCTGTGTACACTACTTTGAACGGGTATGCGGCCAGTCCGCTGGGAGCCACCACCATCAACTACTCCACGGACACCATCCCCTTCCCGCCGCCTCCGTCTCACCTCGCCAGCGCGCAGCAGCAGGCGGCGGCCGCGGCGGCGCTGTCACGACTCCAGTCCGCCGGGTTGGTGAAGGACGAGCCGCAGACGGTCCCAGACATGCAGAGCTTCGGCGGGGACAGCCCCCCTCTGTCTCCCATTGACATGGACAACCAGGAGCGCATCAAGGCGGAGAGGAAGAAGCTGCGGAACAGGATAGCCGCGTCCAAATGCCGCAAGAGAAAACTGGAGAGGATATCTCGGCTGGAGGACAAGGTCAAGAGCCTGAAAACGCAGAACACCGAGCTGGCATCCACGGCCAGCGTCCTCAGGGAGCAAGTGGCCCAGCTGAAGCAGAAGGTGATGAACCACGTCAGCAGTGGGTGCCAGCTTTTGCCAAACCAGGTCCAGGCTTATTAAAAAAAAAAATCCCAGTAATGGTGCTCTTAATGGATGTTTTACAGCTCTAAATATGCTCTGAGGGATGAGGAACATTTTACCTTTTGTAACCTAAAGTCCTTATCAGAGACTTGATGTGAGGCCATTGTAAATGCACCCTCCAGATGAAGGCTGCACCTGAGAAACAGGCCTTGATGAGAGGTGGGCAGTGACAGATTAAAGGGAAATTTTGTCAAGTTTCATGATGGATGTCCAGACATTGTTGATGGTAAATATTGTCAGCTTACCTTTCCCGCCCCTTTTCCATCTGCAGCTCCAATGAAAGTAGAGCTAACTTGGTCCTTCTGTCAACTTTTTCCTTTCCCGTTACCTGTACTGATAACAAAAGACTAGCCAATTTACATCAATCATTAGCTAGTCAGCTAGCTACCTTGCATTTAGCTAAGATTAGCTAACTTAACATGTGATGCTACATGTCGCTTTTACAAGAAAAGTCACAGTTGACAGAGGAACCAAGTTTGCTCAGCTGTTATTGGATCATACAGCAAAAAGGGGCGGGACATAGAAAGGGTCAGGAAGCGATAAATTCCTTAGTGTGTGCTATATTGACCGAGAAAACGGAGTTTTCCTCCTCGTGGAGCGATGCAGCAGTGCCTACATGTACCAGGATGCACTGCGGGAAAGCTCATGCCTTCCACAAACATGTTGCCGTGTTATCACCAGCTATTACTTTGTTGGCCAAAACATAGTTTTAGGAAACAAAAAAATACTAATCTAGCGCGCCCCCTGGTTAGCCAGAGGTGGAGACGACAAATCTAAACTGAAATAGCCTGTAGTTCTTCCTTACATACAGTGACATCACTGGATGCAGGAAGAACAACAGATTTCGCAGGTTTCTAGCTCAATATAATCACACACCCAGGAAGTTATTGCTCCATCTGACTACATTTACCATCAACACTGATTGGACATCCACATGAAAAGAACAGATTGTTCCCTTTAACCAGCAGCAGCAGGTGAGGGCTGCAGCCTTGTCTGATTTCATGAATATCTGCCAGTGTTGAGCAGCAAACAGACTCCTTTTGTTTTTTTGTTTTTTTTGGGAAAGCCATGTAGCAAACCGCTATCCAGTGGACTGGTGGTGAAGGATAGCGTCTATCTGTGTGTGTAAGCTGGACAATCTCCTCAACAAAGAGTGCAACCAAACACCAGGGTGTCACCAAGTGCTGTCATCCACCGTGTAATATAATGCCTTACTTGTTTACAAGCACTTAATGACAAATATATATTTTATTTACTGAAACATTTCTTATTTTACATATGGTCTTACTTCTCGTTGTTCCTTTATTGTTTTTGCGAAAATGAACACTGCATGTCTTGTCGCTTTTGTGTACAGTAACCATTGTATTTTTCATCGTGGTGGCTGCTGTGTAGTCCTTCAGTCGCCACTTCCATGAATGTATGTATGTGTACGTGCTGCGAAAAACTATGTATCCATGTGTAATGGACTTTCAAGTCTCTACCTGACATTTATTAAATTCACTACATTACTAATTGCTCGTGTGTTTGGCTTCTTACTCAGTGTAGTTTGCTTTATTATGGCTAGATTGAACTAGAACGGTCACGATACCAGAATGTTAAACGTTGAAACAATAATAGTAAATATGCGATACACTGTAAAAACAAAAAAGTTGAGAAAACACTCAATTTCAAGTCAATTTAACTAGATTTTTTAGCCAAAGTGAAACTTTTGAAAAAGTTTGTCTTCTTTAAATAAACTTGAGTTTTAGAAATGCTCCCAAAATTGTTGAGTAACATTGAAGTGAACATGAATAATGGTTAAAAATTTAACATCCAACAGCAACCATTTAATTTTCAAGCACCCAAAAATGACGAATCAGTGTTCACAGCTGACTGTGAACAATTTTCGAAATACAAAACTTCTAAAACTCAAAAAGATTCAAGTTTATCTAGAAGAAAAGTAAATTATCTCAGTAAAAGATTCTAGGATGGCAAAACTGTTACAAAACAGTTTATTTCTGATCTTAAGAATTCGATTTAAATCAGTTGCCTTGAAATTCTGAGTTTTCTCATTTGTTTTTATTACAGTGTACCTCTTACGATACCACAGTAAAAAGTAAAAAGGTCCTTGGCACACAAAGTACTATTTTTCTTTTAAATGTAACAACGGACACAGTGTCGATACAGAAAAAGTCCCTGAACACTGTCTGGTTTTGCTGCGAGTCAAATTTCAGGTGGGACAATAAAGCAATAAAGACGAAACTGAATTCAGGTCTCGAGTGAGCACTTATATCTTTTTTATAGCTTTAGTGCTTTTGATACCATCAAATGTTGGTATTGTTTTGTTTTTAAACATGTGGTGTTGAAAAAGTACCGATACTTTGATACTTCTGACAACCTAAGAATGAACATGTAAAAGTAAATAATATAAATTCACACCTTTACATTTATTTCCTCGTTTGCAGTTGACACTGTGGGTGTTGTATTAAGTGCAGGAGAGAAGACAAACCAAACCATAGATGGTCAAACAACTCTGAGGGCAGAAAACAAGACATTATTAGCTACAGTATGATGCCCTCTGCTGGGCAGAACAAAATTTACTCTACCACTTCCCAAACATCACATGTACACTTCTTGTAAATCACTGACCTCTGGGAATAACCGTTGAGCCGAGACAAAACTACAGCTTTTGGATTTTGTTTATTGATTCCTCATTTTAGCAAATCTGGCATTACAGAAGTACAGCACAATTCACACAACTAATACCCGAAGGGGCAGAAAATTCCTATTTACAAGGGTTATTTATGACGGGGAGGGAGGAGTAGAAGTCGAACAGGATCGATACGTGTTCCTAAGTCACCGGCCAAGTTTACAGCTGTAGCAAAACACAATAAATAAAGTAACAAAAAGTGAACAAAGTCAAAAGTGAACCAACGCAGTTAAGAATCACTATTTTAATGAAGTGTTCAGAGTATTCAGTTTACTTCCCAAACATTTTCCCTTTTTGAAGCTACTGCACAGAGTAGATAAAACAGTACCAGACAAGTTTTTCAACAGGAAATAAAAGCTTTTTTTGGCTCTAAATTTATTATTGAGATCTCTTTGGAAAGAATTATTAAGACTGCCTTTATACAAACTGTACATTTACACACCCACGTACAGCAGGCTGCTGATATTTGGGGAGTGGAGAGAAAAGAACTGCTATTGCTCTGTGAGAACAGTCTGCTTTTACACTTCAGAGTCTTAAAAGGTCACATCAACTGATATCAAAAGACAAACAAACTTCCCAGCGCAAGCGGCGTTACCATGATAAGAGATTCTTACTCTGGAATGTTTAACTTTCCTCTCGAGGAAGAGCATCTTAAGTTTCATATTCACTGTAAACACAAATAACATTTTCATTTTTTAAAGCTGGGACAGTCGAAGCAATCGAATACTATTGAACATCTCTTTAAAAACGCGGAGTGCAGATTGCAATGCATAAATCTAGGAAGAACATTATCTCAAAAATAAATAAAATACAAAATAAATAAGTTACATCTTGAAATAACTTAGGTGTTGAAAACATTTTCGCATGCCTCAGCTCATCTGTGAACGCATGACATACAGAAGGTTTTGTACTGTATAACACGAGCGGACAAATCCCTAACCTTAGCATCAGAGAGAGAAATTAAACTCACAATTTGACATTTAACATGCTTAAAAACATCATGTTTTCCCCCAAAAGTAAAGATGAAAATGTCATCTACCGTGACATACTGTATTAAGAGACTATATCTGAGAGCTGATGGGAGATCTGTGGCGCGCCAGTGCTCACACTGAATCACATGCCTTTCCAGTGAGTGCATGTTGCACGTTGTACGCGGTGAATGAAAGTTAATACAATGAGAAGGGGCCACATGTGAAAACCTTCAGCCCCGTTTCGGTACCTCTGAAACGGGACAGACGGGTTTTCAGTTCAGACAAATAACCATCCAGTCAACCAGAATCGGTTACAAACATCAACAACATGCACCTCTCACTAAAGCACAGGTAGGAATCCAATATCCTGAATCATTATTATTGTATCATATATTAATTATATATGTATATATTATATAATATGCATTTTAAAATGCATATTTATTGACTTTTAAACATTTATACACTCTTCTCCATGTGGTGAAAGACTTTCCTTAATGCTTATTCTGCTGTATGTCTTAAAAAACAGTAACAAAAAAAGTAAAAAAGCAACAAGGCTAACAATCTAAAAATCAAGCAACTTTTAGGCTACGTTCACAATGCGATTTTTTGCTCATATGTGACTCAGGTTTGGATGAGCTGCACCACTTTCATATGAGGTCCTGTATCAGATACCGGCCGGATGCAACCAAAGTGTGAACAGTCATATCAGAATTTGTGCAACTTATTGTCGCTCACTCGCCTGAAGTGTTTTGCTGCAACACTTTTGTGCAGAGGCGCAGACAGATTGTAGTTAAAAGTATCCCTTGGGTGGAATCTGTTTCTCTGAAGCCACACACACCCCCACTCCAAATCTCCTGGCTCTGATTCTGCACACACATGCACACACACACCCTGTTGCCCTTGTTATCTTCTGGCCATGAACTTTCTGGCTTCCGCCGCACATCGACTTATAAATGAAACTGTAAACGCTGACCTCAGTGGCCGCCATGTTTACTTACATACGACAGCATGTTGCGCGTTCGGTCTTTGTTGTTGTTCTTTTGCGCGTGCAGGTCAGTTCAGGACTGTGACGAGTTCACACTTGAATCTGATATCGGACGCATCTACACAATCGTGTGAACAGCCAAACAAAAAACAAAATCAGATCTGAGCACTGAATCAGAATTGAGCACTACAGTGTAAACGTAGCCTTGGAGGCTGCACCTCCTTACATCGGACCAACCAAACCACTGACACTGCCATCCAATTTCACTATAACAAATCTTTTTTTTTTAAAATCCAGCAAGGGGCCAAAAAAAATAAACAGCAATAATGACAACTTGACTAGCAGACTGATATGCATGATTTTTGCTATTCTTCATTCCTAAAATAAAAAAACAAACTTCAAATGACTCCATGTGGACGTCAAACTTGGACTGTAACTATCTGTTGAATCTCAATCACAACACTGAAGAAGGAGCGGTGATTTCACATGCTTCAAAACCACACCCAACCAATCCAAAAACATTAAAAAACAAAACAAAACAAACAGCAACTATATCCACAGCAACAAACATATCTTCAATGGGACTGAAAGTTTGATTTGTATCCATTTAGGTTTGAGGTATTATGAGCGAAACCTAATTTCAGAGACGTCAATAAGGAATGATGGGAGTTTTAGCCTCGACTGGCCTTTTATAACTGTTCAGATACAGTATAGTGTGTTTGTGCATGTGTATACATGTACAAATAAGAAAGATAAAGACAACTTGGGATTGTTCCTCTGTTAAACGTTCTTCACCCCTCTGACTAAGTTAGCACTAGCACATAATTTCTGCATCACTGAAATTAAAAAAAAACAAAAACGTTAAGGTGATATTTTCTGAAAACACCAAATGTTTGGGGGAGAGCCAGTTCGAGTGGACGGGGCTCTTGGTGTAGCGAGAGGGGTGGAGAATCTAAGCAGCCAGGCCGCGTGTCTCTGTATGGCAGTGTTTGTGTGGAATATAACTGTGTATATGAGAGACAAACTGAAAACAACTTAAAAAGGTGTGTGGATTTTAGGACGGCAGACAGCGTGTGTGTGCATGTGTGTGTGTGTGTGGGGTCATGTTTAACAAGCACAATCCTGATGGGACCTCTGAGGCTGCTCGGTGAGCTGTGGCCCCTGTTTAGCTCCGGTGACGGTCGGGTCGTTGTTGTCCAGAGTCTCTGTCATCCTCTCGCAGATGATGTCCACCAGCCGCTCGAAGGTCTGCTTCACGTTGATGTTATCTTTAGCGCTCGCTTCGAAGTACTCAAAACCTGTCAGGAGGGGGGACGGAGGCACAGAAAGGCCACGGTTACACTTACTGCTCCAATGTAAAGCTCATCCAGTTAATCCACTTATCTAATCATGTCAGGACATTGAGGCTACAGTCAAGATGAAAAGCTTAAACTTCATTATTTTTTAAATTTAATTTCCTCCACCATATCAGTTTTGTGTGAGTGTACAACGAAATGTATTCATAGAGTCAATTTTTTCAAATTATACTTTTTTTACTTAACACACAGTATGTACTTTCTGTTGTTAGCAGTCTAGGAAATGGAGCGGGGGTCGTGGGAGTTGTTGTCTTTGCTGTTTAACAGAACACACATAAAAACAGCAATGAATAATCGCTCTCGATTATGAAGGAGCCATACAAAAGCTAGCTAGCTAGTTCACCGACTTCCCTCCTCACTTGGACGAATCATCTGGGGTTTCTCATGTTTCCCTGGAAGTTAAAGGGGTAAAGAGGATATCAGGGGTCCTACATATTTCCCATCTCATACTTTTCCAGGCTTATAGGTAGATTTTTCAGAAAATATTTGACATCCGAATAACTAGCTAGATGTTTATTATGTAAATAAATACTTTTAAAGTCCATCAGGAAAATTCTAAAATTAAAAAACAAAACAAAACATTCAGTTGCACACCATACTTTCTGCCTCGATCAGCATCAAGTTTGCTCCGGGCTGCACGTTCTCAAACAGAGGCGAACGTTTTCGCTGCGCTGGCTGCCTGCTTCGAACGTCATGAGAAACGTTTTCTTTTTTTCCATACTTATCCAAACCTGAAAGTGACTAAAATCAAATTCCACACTGCATAGGAACCCTGGGATATGACACCATGGACAGGCAACCAAATGAAACACACGGTTACCTCGAATAAAACTATGGATTTCTGTGTTTGAACATTGTTGGAAACACTGAAAAAATGTTGCTACACAACTCAACAAAATATATAACCCAGCTCTAGACATTTTAATGCAGAAATGTTAGATTATTATCCCTTTAAGCCTAATTACAGTCATATTACAAATGATACTATGACTCAGTGTGACCACTCAGATCACTCCCCAAACATGTTTTTGATGTTACGTGTTTCAACACGAAGGACAGAAAATAACACCTTGCTTTTCTAAAAAGCTCTCTGTAGTGTCATGATACGGGACAATGAGAGATTTCTAAATGCAAGATAGTTGCCTGAAAGGCAGCGAGTGCAGCCGCCAACAAACCTGAGCCCTTAACTATTTTTTTTAAGGTCACACTTTACCAGAAATTATGCTCTTGCCCCTCTTCTCCTTAGTAGCAAGTACACATCATCTGCATGTCACTGCCACGATACGAAAGGCTGCTCTAAAGACTCTGGACTGGTTCTTTTTTAAACTGTTTCCATCCAGTCTTATCAACAAAAACTGCCAGATTGTCTTCAGTTTTTATTCGGCGAAGCATTTAGAGACTAACTTGTGAGAAAAGGCTCTTTGTGTCTTTGAACGTGCGCATACGAAGACTGAAGTGCTGATTATGAGACCAAACATGATGCTAGTGCAGGCTCGTGTTAGTATGGCTTCACTGGCACAGCTGCCTCTGATTTTACAGTTATTTTAGCCTGAACTGTTGTAACGTCGGTTCAAACACAGTGTAATTATGTAATGTGGAAAAGCTGAACAGTCTCATCATGATGACCTGCAGTGCGCCAAACTACAGAAAAAGGGCATTAAAAAGAGATGAACACAGAGTTTAATCAAAATCTGACCATCTGAACCCAAATATTATGAATCTGACGCATAATTTACACTTCATCACTCCCCCTTTGCAGGAACTTTGTGGTTCATGATTATATATAATTTTCACTAATGTTCCCGGGAGATGAAGATAAACACCAATAGTGGAAAAACAACAGACACATGGCATGTAGTTTTTACTCCGACCAGCTGACTTACCCAGCTGATCTGACAGCTGCCGGCCCCTCTCTGAAGCCACCACTCGTTCATCCTCCATATCGCACTTGTTCCCCACCAAGAGGACCTGGGCATTGTCCCATGAGTATGTCTTGATCTGGGTCGACCTGTTAGCAGATACAGTACAGGGTGTTGAGGTACAGAGCATCTTTCGTTTCCTAGATGCTGAAGCAGTTTTTATATGTCAAAAGAATTGTCATTCCTTTTCTTTTTGTTATCGTGACATTTTCAAGGCTGTACCCAACCCACAATTTTGTCAGTCACATCAGAGTTGGCTGTCTAATAAATTTTAATAATTCATCATACATTTTTTTTTCTGTTTCAGTGGCACACTAAATTCCTATATCGGCATACACGAGTAAGACACACACGCATTTTAATGCCTTTCTTCATCATCTGTGATGAGAAAACAACAGCTACACAGTCAGAGAAAGGCAAAGCGTTTGTCCTCCCATTATGCCACTGCAGTGCATCATGCTGCTCAATCACCGCTTCCATCATGGTTAGTTTTGTTGTTAATGGTGATTTAGAGACTCCATTTGTAAAGTTTACAGCCTGCCATTCTGTTGCATTGCTCGGTGTACAATGACGCAGCTAAAAACAAGAGCTGGAACTTGTTCACCAACTTGTTTCACCTTCTCTCATTAGTTAACCACCAGTGCATGTTGCCACATGGATTTGCACCAGTTAATATCAAATATTCATAAAATGTTACCCCCCGAGCATTTTAAGCTTCTGTGTTTTATTCTGTTAATGTAATGCACACTGACTGACGGAAGGAAAGAAAACAAAAAGAGACAGCTTGAGTCGAGGAATCTGTCGACTGAGGGATCTCCAACTGACGATTCGACTCATCTAACTTTCAGGTGGAAACCCGACACATTTTAATCACCAATTTCATTTTGAGAAATGGGAAAATGGCAAAGCCACTAGGAGGAGCTTCACAGAGTGACAGGGGTAACATAACACAAGCGACCAGACAAGTTTCAAACACGTCAAGTTAGACATATAATTATCCAATTATCTAAAACACTAATTTGGGTAAGAAAACAAAGGTGAGTGTTAAGATTTAAGGCTAAGGTACTGGATTAAAAACCTACATTACATTCCAGTTCTTGTGCAAACATGCAGTTTCACAGAGAAAAAGGACGATTTAAACAGATATTATTAGCGTTTTCATCTGTTCCATCTGTCCTTTCACTTGCAATTACAAAATTAAATCGAGGACATGTTTGAAACTGGCCTGTTTCTCTTGACTATTTGCATGTTTTTATGTAGATTGTTGAGTTGCCACCTTCACACACACACACAGACATGGATTCTCAGGTGTTCCTCACCAGTCTTGGACGGCATTGAAAGACTCCTCGTTGGTGATGTCATACATGAGGATGAAGCCCATGGCTCCCCTGTAGTAGGCTGTGGTGATCGTCCTGTAGCGCTCCTGACCAGCAGTGTCCTACACAAATACACACAAACACCATTTTTTAAAAACTGAACACACACATAAAAAAAAACAAACACCTGCACACTTGGTCACATGGGCATGACAATATTTCCATCCGCAGATGTCTTCTTCTGGGTGTGGTCTAAACATTGTCGTGTCCATGTAGGATAAAATAAACACCGTGACTGAGACAGCAGTGTCCGGGTATTTCTTTGCCTTTTTGTGCAGATCGTTCAGCACCTGCAAAGAATTTATGACTGTACATGTGCCTCCTCATTAATTCCGAGGTTTAACATTCAGCCAAACTCCCATGAGCATTAGGTATTCCTCTGGTGTCGCATGTAATAAGCAATTGGTCCCAGGGTCAGGCTTTATGGCTCACGTTAAGTACACTTCAAGGGTATTGCCATTACACAGCAGATGAAATGTTTCTGAGGACTGGAGAGGCAAGTCAAACAGCTGGTAATCATTAGAGATACATGATAATAAAGACAGCTTCAGTTACAGTCGCTCTTATTCAAGACGATCTGCGGGCAGAAAGGAAATTTGCCTTAAAGGACCAGTACGCTGGATTTAGCTTCATCTAGAAGTGAGCTTGCAGATTATAAACATTTCGCTTCACCCTCTTCTACCAAGCATTAAACTACAGTGGCTGCGAAACCCGCAAAAATCACGAGAGGACGTATCTAGAGCTAGTGTTTGGTTTGTCCATTCTGAGCTACTGTAGAAATATGGCGGTGCAACATGGCGGCCTCCACGGAAGAAGATCCACACCCTCTGGAGATATAAACAGCTCATTCTAAGGTAACAAAAACACAAACATTCTTATTTTCAGGCGATTATACACTGGTGAAAACAGGTCTACAATATTCTGCACACAGGACCTTTAATTCTGACTAGAGATGGGCATTTTAAGCAAAAAGTTATTCAGTATACAGTGGGAACTATTCCACCATTCTTCACTGCTGCTAAAAACAAATGAAAATCTATTTTTAACACCGGACGATAGTTGCATAATAGTGCTGTCATGATACTGGAATTTCGATATACCTTGAAAAATATCAATATTAAATACCATTTTCTGAAAAAAATGACTTAACACTGAGGGCATAAGATTTTTATTAATAGATCAATATAATAACATGAGTATTGAAAGCATGTTGCAAAAAGAAAGTGTTTTTTGCAGGCTTGTTGAATTTTAAGCACTGTAGAGCGGAACAATTAGTTGATTAATCCAATTAGTGAGTGGACAGAAAATTTATCTGCAACTTTTTTGATAACTGATTAATTGTTTGAGGTGTTTTACGAGCATTATCTGTTTGTGTCTGTGACGGATTTGTGAGGATTTGCTGCTTTTTAGTGTTTTCTATCATTGTAACCTGAACCAGG
This sequence comes from Lutjanus campechanus, assembly GCA_027495735.1. Taxonomy (NCBI): domain Eukaryota; kingdom Metazoa; phylum Chordata; class Actinopteri; order Lutjaniformes; family Lutjanidae; genus Lutjanus; species Lutjanus campechanus. The sequence goes on along the minus strand of JAJHUR010085015.1, from coordinate 540 downwards.
ACTTTTGAACAGACAAAACAAAGACACTTGAAGAGGTTACCCTTAGATTATGGGATATTAGAATGAACATTTTCTGCATTTTCTTACATTTTATAGACTGCCATAATAATGTCATTATAATCCTGTGGGAGACTTCTGCCTCACAATAGTTCTACCATTAAAGGAAAGCAGGGGTGCAGGCTGCATTTTCTTAGTTCATGGCTGTTCAGCTGTCAGATAAAACTGTTTTTCTAATTTATAGTGTGAGCCCATTTAATGCTGAGTGTGCAATGCACTGCTGTATTCTGGAGGGAAACAGAAATATCAGTTCTGACTATCAGCAGATAGAGAGAAAACACTGATTGCAACATCTGTGTAGTTATATAATGTAAAGTAAATAAGTGTGTGGTCATAGACTTCTCCACCTGTTACACCCTTACTTCTTCAGTGGTGCCTGACTCGAGATAGAACCGCTCAGGACAGCAGTGCTGAACACTGAACACTGATTAAACAACAATGAAAAGCAATTCCAGGGGGGTGACAGCGACTCAATGGCCCCCC
>JAJHUR010085014.1:0-12770 GCA_027495735.1 Lutjanus campechanus | reverse complement strand
GATGCTCAAAGCACCAAAAAATAAACACATTTGCAAAACTCAGCAGCAGTGTCTCTTCACAGAAATCATGACCTGATTATTTAAAATAACCCACAGACCTTGTGAGCAGTTTGATGTAGGAGCCATTTTCTCTTTACCAGGACTAGATAACGGTAATCAATACCTTAAAGATGTTCTAGATAATGATCAACCAAAATAACCCAGTACCAAGTAGTATCAAAACTTCTCCAGTCAAACGATATCTGCAACAGAAAAATTACTTTCTGTATGGTTTTTCTCGTAGCCAAATCACCACAAGTGTTCTTCAGTTTAAGGCAACCTGTGATTGGTCCACCAGCTACATACAGTTTGTGGTGGTGAAATCAAATGTGGCGTATTTGGCAAAATTGGCAGCTCAGCATAGCAACCAAAACAAAAGAAAAGTTATTGAAATGAGAACTGTATTGGTATCTGTACCACTTAACGGATACTGGACTGGTAATAATGTAAACAATACCCAGCCCTACCCCAAATGTATCACCATTTAGACGAAAGTTTGCATCTACTCATGAACCAGAGGCTCTTGCTTGTGACCACATGGGATATAAGTATTAATGGCATCCTCAGTTGAGCTGCAACCTCTTACCCATGAGTAGATGCATGCTTCCCTCTGTGCATTGATCCATTGGGCGGATGTATTTTGTACATGAAACTGCTCACAACAGGGTCTCAGAACTGCTGGAGCTTCACAGGAAATCACAGGAAATCTCACAAACAACATAAGTGCATGGTGACAAAAAAGACAAACAAACCATAAAATGCTCATCTGGTGTAATCCAAGTGTCCTACAGCCTCGACAAGCCAAGTTGACTTGAAAGACATCATTTACACCATGTTTTTTAATCCTGAATCTTCACTGTAGATCCTCAGCTTGGAGCCACGTACACGCCATCTGAACTGGGTGTGTGTGTGGTGTGATGGTGTGTGCGTGCAAGTGAACAGCATGTCGGGGCTTTAGGACACTTAGATGAACAGTATGGAGGATTCTGCAACGCTGTTTTCCTGTAAAACTCCAGCAGCTTTTTGTGGATTAAAAAAACACTAAACCTGACCTTCAGTTGGCATGAAGGTGAGTAGACAGAAGACAGATAGAATTTTGATTTTTGGGCGAACTATCCCTTTTAAATAAACTGGTATCTAATTAAAGAAATGGAGGCAAAATATGTGCAGTGCAAACAGAACCTAAATAGTACCAGAAACGTAATTTATAAAATACCAGTAAAATAATAAAAATAAATAATTGAGTACACAAAAAGATGTCTGCATGTTAAGGTCTATTTATTCATAAATCTGAATGTCAGCCTTTCCAATGCTGCCAGATTACTAAGGTGGTCAAAACAGGAATTGACAGAGGAAGAATTGGAGACCTTCCATTCACACATAATTCATTTGCGCCTCATCTCGATCACTGTCTGAATCCACTCTGCATCTGAGAGCCTAAGATGTGAAGGATCACGTAAGACAAATATACAAGGAGAGAAGGGAAGAGCATGTTCAATTTGGGCAATCTGGGCAAAATGCTCCGCTCAGCATTTCCAGAATAGGTGAACCAATAACCTCTGTTCAAGATCTTAAAATGAAGGAGTCTTGTTTAAAGATGTCTGTGAAGGTTCTCAGTCATCCAGGTCATGGTATTCGTTTAAAGATATTTCATCATGTGACTTGTTTCATTTATGTCGCATGACTTATGTAAAATAACGTACAAATTTCAACCCAAATCGTGATTTTTTCCTAAACCTATACCGAGTAGTTTTGGTGCCTGAACCTAACCAAACAGCGACCGTTTCACCATGTGTTAAAGGGATAGTTCACCCAAAAATTAGTTTCATAGGAAAACAGTGTTGCAGAATCTCCAAAACAATGGAAGTGAATGGTGACCAGTTTTCAAAGTGTGCATGTGCACGTGGCTCCAAGTTAAGGATCTACAGTGAAGATTCAGGATAAAAACATGGTGTCAATAACGTCTTTCTAGTCAACTTGGCATGTCGAGGCTTTAGGAGACTCGGATTACACCAGACGAGCAGCATGGAGGCGTTTTATGTTTGTTCTTCTGTTGTTTCTTTCTGTTTGAAAACTGGTCACCATTCACTTCCATTGTTTGGGAGATTCTGCAACGCTGTTTTCCTGTGTATACTCCAGCAGTGTTTTGTGGACTAAAAACTTAAACCCAACCTCCAATCAGCATGAGGGTGAGTAGATAATGACTGAATTTTCATTTTCCTTTAACACATGGTGAAACGGTCGCTGTTTGGTTAGGTTTTGGGTTTGGATGAACTATCCCTTTAAAAGAGGCTCATACAATGACTAAGGGGTCTCTTGTGCGTCAGTATGAGACATCGATGGGTGTGACAAAGCAGCGTCTGTGGATGATGAGCAGGGATCAGAACGTGTTGGAGTGTCACAAACCAAGTGTCATGTAGCTCCATTATATTGAGGAGAAGACAAACATCTCTATGGAAGATATCCCCAAAACTCTGCGACCCACACCAAAAAAATCTAGATGGATAAATAGCACAACAGGTAAGAGGGAAAATATGTATTTTTGATTTTGAGGTGAACTGTCTCTTTAATTTCATTACCATGTGATCAGACTGCTTGTGTTCTTAGACCCCTGATTTACCAGAAGAAAAGTCATATGTCACTGTGCCGCTGTTGAGCATTTAGGAAATACTCTTATTCTTTTTCTTTTTGAGCGTGAGAAGACTTTTATTGATAGAGCTGAAACAATAAAGGGATTAGTCAGTCGACAGGAAATTAATCAACATTTTTTTTCTAGCAAAAGCGCCAACATTAATTGACCGCCTTTCATATTCTCTTGCGATAATAAACCAAATGTCTTTGGGTTTTTTGGGGGGCTGTTTGTGAGACAAAAGAAGCAATTTTAAGACGTGAGGACATTGTGACTCTTGATCGTTTTATTTTGACAGTTTATAGACCACGAAGGACAGATCCACACTTCTTTCAAGTTTGTATTACAATAGGAAGACATCATTGAAGCTGAAAATTGGTTTCTGATGTGGAGATTTAAAGGGATAATTTGGATTTTTTGAAGTCGGGGTTTATGAGGTAATAATCCATCTGCAATACTTGACGGTTGGCACGCCACCAGTTTGGAGAAGCAGCAGGAGTACCAGTGTAGGCAGCTAAGCGAAGTACTGCTGTGGACAGGGTCAGCATCAAATCATATTTTAGCCACTTTAAAAGGGCCCATCTAAAAATATCAATATAAGTTTAAGTGTACGCTATATTTAGAATATTTTCACCACTTTCTCATGCCCTTCCTTTGGCAAAAACACAGAACACAGGAGTTGCTGGTTGACTGTTGCCTTGATTGTTTTTTTATTTGTGTTTTATTTGTGATGACTGCCATCTACTGAACCCCCACTTAAGATTTGAGCTATCCCTTTAAATTGTGTGTAGAAAAATCTAAAACGGTCTTCTTCTTCTTCTTTTTTTTGTTTTTGTTTTACAAGAAAAGTCAGTGAAGATATTCTCTTTTATATCGATAAAAGGCTGCAGAATCTTCAAAAAACGTTTTTTCTCATGCTAACACCATTTTATTTTTGCATTACTCCTTACTCCTGAAGTATTTTAATAATCAAACCACGTAAAGCACTTTGTAACTTTGCTTTGAAAAGTGCTGTATAAATTAAGTTTATTATTATTATTATTATGTGCATATATTTACTGATGGCTCTAAAAAAAAACATGATAATGGTAAAACAAGTTGTGGATTTTAGGTTGCAGAGTTGAAAGTTACTGTGACAAAGAGAACAACTGACCACACAGCAGTACATTCACTTAAAATGAGTAATGAGTATTTTTATTCACCCTGCAGTGGACAGAGGAAATAAAACCCCTGTAAAATGTTTGAAATAAATGTGCCCTCATGGATGCCCCTTTGGTATATAAAACATGATAAACTGTCCTCTGAGGTGTGCGCCTTTTTATTTTCAATATTTTCACTCAAAGTTGGGATCTTAAAGGAAGGTAAGTTATAAGTAGTTTATTATCTATAATAGATAGATAGATAGATAGATAGATAGATAGATAGATAGATAGATAGATAGATCAAATTCATATCTACATATCATCAGTAAGCATCCATGTGGTAACTATTGTGTCTGCAAACAAATGTACACTTTGAATGTCATCTTTGCAGTAAATGTACAAAATCTGAAGTGATCTTCACCTATAGTTGTGGAAATTTACGCCTGAATCCCGTTCCCATTTATTTTATCTATTCATAAGAGTACAGCTGGTGCCGATAATGTTCTGCCCAGTTACAATTCGCCAGAAGAAGAAGAAGAAGGAGGAGGAGGAGGAGGAGAGGAAGTAGTAGAAGAAGAAGACGAAGAAGTAAAATGGAAACCCAAATTTTGTGAAGATCTCGCGAGATTTCGACGTGTTGCTTTCATTGAGCATGTTGTACAAGTTAATCATATTTTATAATGTGACCGCACTCTTTTTAAGTTCTGCTTAGGTTTAGAGAGAAAAAACACTTTGTTAAGATCAACGAAAGATCATGGTTTGAGTTAAATTGATCATCTTTCACGGCGGGTCTGGGGTTCCCTTGTAGACACGACGAACGTGGTCTGGATTAGGGACCCAAAGTTTGCGAATTCTCGCGAGATTCTTACGCGCTGTTTATTCAGTGTGGATGTTGTCCAAACTAATTGTCTATTTATAATTAGAGGTCACTGTGATTAAAATCTGGGTATGAGCAGGGACAAAACAAACGTAGATAGAGTTCGGGAAAGATAATTGTTTGAGTTAAAACGGTAACTCTCCCGAGATCTTTCACGGGTCTCAGGTCAGTTGTGTTCCTACGTCATTTCAAAGCAGAAGAGAAGCCAGGTGAAGTTAATTAAAAATACAAAACTCTGCTCACTCTGCGAATGCCTCTACGAGTTGTCCGAAAGGTGTAAAAACGGCAGTCTGACCCCACAACAAACAAATTATATGAAGTTAAAGTCAATTCATCAAATCTAGCAACAAAGTCAGACCACTTAAGCTAGCAGCAATGCAGGAAACAGCAACAAGTGAGGACATGTTTTTACAGCCTGGATATGGATCATTGTGCCTCCATGGAGAAAGAGAAAATGACCATCTTTATAATGTGAGTTATTCTGTAGAATTTTCTGCAACGCTGGAATTAAGTTAAATACAATATGCTGCAACGAGTAGTGGATTAATCATTAGTTCAAAAGAAAATTAATTGCTATTTTGATTGTCGATTAATCATTTCAGTCATTTTTCAAGCAAAAATGTCAAATATTTGCTGATTCCAGCTTCTAAATTGTAAGGTTTGCTGCTTCTCTTGATAATTTATGGTAGTAAATTAATGGTTTTTGTTTTTGGCGGTTAAACTTTTCACTTTTTTTTTCATTTTACATTTTGTAGACTAATTGATTAATTAATTTATCATGAAAAAAATCAGCAGGTTAAACAATAATGACCATAATTTTTGGTTGTAGTCCAAAGTTGCTGGTGACAGAAGTCATACATGATATCGTCCAGCTTACAATGCTTTGTTTTTAATATGCCATGAGCTGTCTTAGACAAGTCTAGATGGGTTTAAATACTTAGAATAAAAGAATAAAATAGGGAATAAATGCCCTTATTCCATAGATTCTTGCTAAAGCACCCGATGACACTTGTTGCCATGGATGCCAGAGCATCATTTGGCTGAACTGAGATGATTTACAGATGCTGTCATGTGGCTGATAAACTGCAGTTGGAAAATGTAATCTCAAGGTAAAGTTATATGTGAAAATATTTTATTGATTCCACATTTAGTCATATTTAATTATTAGCCAGGAGACCAAGGCTATAGAGCAGAAATGACCAACCAGTTATTTCTTTTCTGCCTCCAAATAATTCCTCTGTTGGCTAAGTTCCCCATTGTAATAAATTAATTTCATTCTCTATTTTTATTTTACATCAAGGAAAAAAAAACAGTTGCAACTTCTATGTTTCTTTTATGTTTGAAAACCATATTTTCGAGATTTTAAAACACCTAGGTATACCGTAATACCTTGATAGCTCCAGTTTGTTAGATTGTTTTATTAAAACTCGTTTGGTTGAGTCCTGTCAGTGTTCGGCTGTTTCCTTTCTTTTTGTCACAGTATTATTTTCATACTTCTTAATTTCTGCATCTTCCGTTCGCTTCACAGATTTCTAGCATTTATTTTGTCAGTCACTCGTAGCCACATCTTCCACTTGGATGTATTTGTTACGGCTGGATTAAATTTACTCGCTGACAATATTTAGGCTACTGTCAGCCTCTCTATTTTTTTAATTTTTTAAATATTTTTAGGTTTTGAATGCAGGACTTTTACATGTAGTGGAATATTTTCACAGTGTAAAGGTTGTGAATATTTCTTCCACCACTGAATACAGGCACTGATTCTTGTCAATGTGAATATCGACTTTTAATTATCTGTGATTGGATACAGCAGTTATACTGTGTACTTTATGTTTACCAGCCGCTACAGCATGTGGCTAAATAAAGAGATGGAAGTGTTGAAACATAATGCTTCTTCATATTTGCTTCTTGTTTCAGTGCAGTAACAGGCTGAAGAAGAAAATTTATTTGAAAACCACTAATGGCCTGGCTCCTATCACCCAGATGATGGAGGCGACACATCGGGAGATGAGTCGAGCTCAGCGGGGTTCAGGTAAGGCTTGGATCTTTCTTGTTGGTGTCGGCAACAGATGGCACTGAGTACATGCATGTTTTGGCCTGTTTGTAGCTGGTATAGCCTTAAATATAGCCTGAGGCTTAGAGTTAATTAATTCCCACAGATTCATAAGAACAACGAAAGATTTGTCCAGTCCTGCCTGTGCTGTGACACTAAAAGATATTTCAAAGCCATTCATTTAAAACCCTTTGTCACTCTGATTTCATTTATTTATTTATTTATAAGGACAATGCATAATGATAAACATTTCTTTAAATATGCCAATATTAGACAGCTGGCTAATTTTCAACTTACCTCACATGTACTAGAAAGAAAAAGTATAGGCCTGAATCCACAGGAACTAAAGCCCGGAAACAGGAAGTCCTGTTTGTGTTTCCATCTGAAAAGCATTGAAGATTAGGCAAATTAGTCCAATAACAGACAAAACTAAATTATGGTGGCTATTAAAAGACAGTTTTTTTTTCAGTTTGATGTAATGAATAAATGAAAAGAAAACAGAAAACTCATCACTTCCCTCCAAAAAGACGATCTGCTGAGTGTTTTGTAGTTACACACCATGAAACAATTTGTTTATGTGAAAATCAGGGATGTGCTCGATTAGTCGATAAAATGTTCTGGATGGCACCAGAAATACTAATTAATAATATTTTAATAATGTACAATGCCGGTTAAATGCTGTTGTCCTGCAGTGTCCATGTATTTAGTGCCTCACATTGCAGTGACATTTAAAATATGATTTGATTATTGAAGAACGTGATCAGCTGCTTCAGATGGCTCTAAATTAGGGATGATAACAATTAATCAGTGGTCGATTAATCGGGCGCTAAGAATTTGTTCGATCAAATAAAGTTTAATTGATCTACTATCAAATAGATCTAGAATAAAATATCAAATAGATTCAAATTGGTATTGTGTCAAATTTCTCTAAATTAGGGATGAGAACAATTAATTGCTGGTCAGTTGATCAGTGGTTAAGAATTTGATTGATCAAGTTTAATTGATCTACTATCAAATAGATGTAGAATAAAATATCAAGTAGATTCAAAGAAAATAAATCTACTTTTTAGACAAAAAACCTGAGAAAACAGGGTTTTTGTAAAAGAGACATTTTAAACCAGAATATCAACTTCAACGTTTTTTATTTTTGATTAGTTATCGCTTCATATAACGTGTGTGTGACATCACCGTCACCAGTGTGGCTTGTGTTAGCTGTGTGACTCACTGTGCCATGCTACACAACGTCGTCTTTTTCTTCTGCTGAATTTCGGTGTTTCCCTTCTTCTTCGTGTAACAAAATTTTGGCGGATGATCTGTCACAGCGTCTCCTACTGCCTGGCGGTGAAAACAGTAATTGATGGAATATCTTGTCTAGACTTGTGTCTTCAATGACGAGATGTCTTGTCAGTGGTGGGAAAAGAGTAAATATTGATTCTAGCAGCTCCCAGTGTTTGTTTACTGTGCAGTAGTACACAAGCTGAAGCAGCTGGGGTACCGTCATTGTTTCTGAGTCATTGGACAACACCAACCCCCAGAGCAGGGATGTTTTTGGAACCAGGAACTAAACGTAGTCTGTGGTTCCTTCGGTCAAAAGAGGTATAGGTCCTGTAAAAGTTTTTGATCCCTTCCTAAACAGGCTAGTAGTTCCTGAGTCAAGTTCCTGGACTGTTTGGTCAAAAAAACACCATACAGTAGCTTTCTCCATCTTTTCCTTGTGATGACTGGCTGCACTCCATCAAACTGAAGGTTCATCAATACGCTCGTTCACACCAGTGAAACCTGTGATAGAGTTCATTTCCAGAGGAGTCAGTGGAGTGGAGAATCTATTCCCAGGGAGGTTTAGGAAATCTGATGCTCCTCCACCAAGGCGCGGCGGCTTACCTGTGTGCCTCCGGGGAGTCGAGGGCTTTGTGCTCTCTGCTGGAGCCTGAAAAATGAGAATACTCACCCAAGTTTTATGATTTTTGTTTGCCCTTCAGCCCACTTCAAAGACTCAGCTGGACGAGGGTGGTGTTGTAGTTACCAGACGCACTGATCCTGCGTCTTCTGGACCGCAGCTTCCTACTGTAGAGATCCCTTTGTTCAGGGAGACGCTGGTTCAAACCTTTTCAAGGACTTTAACAGGACTGACTACTGAAACCCCTTTCATATATGAATTGCAGCTCTGCTCTTTCCTGCGCAGACTTAACCCTGCCAGCTGCCTCGTCTGTGTGTGAACGAGTGGGTACGCTTTCATTGATCGTTTCATTTTCATGCAGACTGCCGATCGATATCAGGCTACATGTTTCTGATTGTTTTTTCTTTTAAGCCTCACATTTTAATACCTTTCTTCATCATCTGTGATTTGAAAACATCAGATTTCCACACAGTCAGAGAATGTAAAAGTCTGTGTGAGGGCTTGGCAATATAACAATATATCGTATCGTGATATGAGACTAGATATCGTGACAGACTTTGGATATTGTTATATCGTGATAGTGTTGTGTTGTAGTGTTGTCTCAGGCATAATATCCACATTATTGATGATTATTTATCAAAAAAAATCTCTTTGGGTTCATATTTTGTGAAATCACCATAATAGTTGATGAAAGTCATGCTGACAATATCAAGGTATTTGGTATTTGGTCAAGAATATTGTGATTTTTACTCGTTTTATTACCTCAGCCGCTTCCATCTCATGCCTCATCCTTTTTCACAAAACCCGTCACAGCACGAGAGGCACAAGCGGACCGGTTTCCAAATTCTATCCGTTTATGTTACGGCAAGCATTTAGACTCCCTGGCATTGCAGAATATGTTGGAAAACTCATGTTTCCAATTTGGACCCAACCTTTGACTGGGATAAAGTTTAGTCTAACATACTTCTGTCTTCTAGAAATCACACCATAATGTTTTTCACAGAACATATTTGACCCCTAGGAAGCTGTGTTCAATGAAAGCTATTCCTGATCCTTCCTGTTCTTTGTGCCCGGTGAAGGCCACAGGTACTTTTTTTTTTTCCTTCACGTGTTCTGGGAATGCCCTCCAGTGGCCAGGTTTAGGAGAATGGTTGCTTTGAGACGAGTATTCCTTGCTCGTTGGAAGCCTCCCCACGCCCTTCTCCGTCCGCCTGTGGCTTCTGACATATTTAGATATTGTGTATTTAGAGCCATCGACGGCCCGAGTACATGGGACTAAAAAACAAACAGCAGAGATGTGGCACTCGCTCTCAGTGAATCTAAAAAATCTTGTAGCTTGTACCTTTCACTCTGTTTTTTTCTATTTTGTTCTTTGTGCTGCACACATGGGTCAGGCATGGTCCTGTGTGACTGTTGTCTCTGTGTGTTGTCAATAAATGAATAAAAATTTGATCACAAAAAAACTTATGGTCAGTGACAACCTACATGATCAAAAATTAATGATATCTGCTATCGTGATAGGTTTTTCAGCAATATTGCCCAGACTTAGTTTGCATCCTGCTCATAGTTCAGTTATAAAATCTCAGCGCACCATGAATTCAGTGATGATAAAGTGATTTAATTGTAATAAACATATAAATAATTGTGACTTCAGTATCAATCAGAATAGCCAGGATCAAGATTTTTGCCGTCATTGAACAGTCCTGTTAGGAAAAAAGCTGAAAAAGTGAAACAGATGACAAATATTGCCATTCATAAATGAGAATAAAAAGACAGAAGCTTTGAAAGTAGACTCCCACCCACTACATTTGCGACAGAACAAGGCCGCAGTGATGCAGCAAAAAAAAAAACACCGGTGCAGCAGCACTAACCCTTACTGCTGCACTGATGTTAGCCTTGAACTTCTCCAAAATGAACAAAAAACTCAAGCTTCAAGCTACAACACTTATGCCCCAGGTGATTGAAAATCTCAGGCAGGTGATTTTACTACTTAATCTCTACTTGCCTGTTTTCATGGAAAATAATCAAGCTCATAGTATTTATCCTGAGATCGGCTGGAATATTCAGTTAAAACAGAAGCCTCACCTTCAAACATCACTTTACTGTGACTGGATTTACCAACCGGATATTACGTCTGTCCCCGACTAAGATTTTCTTTAGTTGAATAAGATTTGCCCGTCTTATACAAATATTTAGTGAGTCATCCTTTTTTTTTCAGTGCAGTGCGCAACTCTAAATTCCCGTATAAGTCTACATGAATATGTTTTACCAGATAGACTCGGGTCCTTTTTCATGATTTGTGATGTGAAAATATAAAAATTTTCATGCAGTCAGATAAATTAAAATCGTGCATCCTCCGTTATAAAAGTCCTCAGTTATAAAAATCAGCAGACCTGAGGAGCTTCTCTCCCGAGGTGCTGCACGCTGAGCGCTCCTTTACGCCGTGAATTAAGGATTTATTTGAACCAAACCAGAGTTGATTTGTTGGGATGATGGAAAGATGAACCAAGATATTTTTGGTGAGTTTTATTTAGTTTCTGTAAAGTTTGAATGAAGCTGACGATGATGCAGAAGTTCGGCGAGATCAATTAAAACAGCTGGTTCTGGTTAAACAAAATTAATCTTACTGTTTAAAATAAGGTTTCTCGCAGTCGTGATCATTTCCATAATGTTGTCAGACATTAACAATAACAATCTGAGCCTGTCAGTGGCGAAAACAAACACAAACAAACAAATAAGTGTCACCTTCTCTCTCTGCGTCCTCTGAGCGCTCCGCAGGTGCATCTGGATGAGGTGTCTGACAGCACATCATGCTGTTCTGTGTTTCTGTGACCCTTCTCATCTTCCACTGCAGTTAGTTTTGTGGTTTGTGGTGATTTAGAGTCTCAGTTTCTAACGTTTACGACCTGTCATGCTGTTGCATAGTTCTGTAAACAATGACGCAGATAAAAAACACGAGCTGAAACTTGTTTACCGACCGCTCCTTTCACTGTCTCTCAACCGACACCAGCTAATATAAAAATATAATTATTACTCCCTTTAATTCATCATTGAAAAGTTCTCCCTGTGCGTTTTTAAAAGCTTCTGTCTGTTTTATCCTGTAACTGTAATGCAAATACTGACTGACACAGAAAAACAAACAAACAAATGCTCGACTGGAAGAAACTGAGTTGACTACATTACAACTAATGATTTGAATCGTCAGCTGTTAAGGGGGGCAGCCCTGCTGGAAACATGCTGTGGAAAGTGGTAGAGGACTTATTAAAGCACGCTGCAATAAAAGAACATCAGGTGTGTGAAACTGTGGAGGGATAAAGAGACACACACACACACAGACAGGACAATATCTCCACTCTCATCAGTGCAGATCAGCTGATGCACGATCAGCACTACCTGTCATCAGTTATTGATGTTGTGGAATTTATTGTGGTGAGCGTTCAGAGGAGATCACGATTCATTTGACGGCGTGAATGAAGCGGGAAGTGGGTTGTTCTTGTCTTTATTTGAAGACACTATGAGGGTCAAGAACTGTCCAGAACAGCACAGATTGTACCTCAGTGTGATTGACATGGGAGGAACGCATGTGAACCCAACTCCCTCGAAGACTGGAGAAAAAGTAACCACCACCATTGTTTTCAGATGATAGGTAATTTTGTGGAAAGTATCAAAGCCATGAGATAACGGCATCTTATCTATTTAGGTAATAAATAAGTGATGATGGGAGTAAACTCACATTAAAGGAAAAGTTCAACCAGAAATGAAAATTCTGTCATTATTTCAAATCTCTTAAAGTCCTGTCGTGTCATTTGCACATCGTTAAAACACACACACCCAGTTCAGACAGTGTGCACGTTAGGGCTGCACGATATTAGGAAAACATGCGATATGCGGTAATGTTGTCTAGTGTTGCGATGACGATATGACTTGCGATAAATTACCAAATAAACATGGCGTCGATCTCGCGAGACTTCGGCACGTGCGGCCATTAGGATATATACGAAGTCTCGCGAGATCGACGCCATGTTTACATCTTACCGGCTACGTGCAACAGCTGATATTTCTGCTAAAAACATGGCGAAAATGGCGTCTTTTGCGGTTAATTTTTAATGTTGCGGCTTGCGAACACTACACCA
>JAJHUR010085013.1:0-12507 GCA_027495735.1 Lutjanus campechanus | reverse complement strand
AGTTAGATATTCTATGGATGGAGTTGATTGTCTAAGTTCAGAGGCAGAAAGGAAGTCCTTTACTTGTGTTCCAATTTTATGCTATTTTAGGATATACATACTTCTGCTTCACGTTTCACAGGAAAATGATATACTTTCTACTCCAATTCATATCATTCATATACTTTGTTATATGTATCATATATTCTTATACACTAAACTAACAACCAACATAAATAAGTTTCAGATTAGCTACACCTTGAGCAAGTACAGCGTCAAAATGCTGCCAACACGTTAATTAATGAAAGTAAAACTAATCTACTAAATTGAACTAACATAATATAAATATTATTACACTCACAAATTGGCCATTCTGCACTCACTGTTGAGTGTTTTAGATTTGATACAAGGATACAACGATAATATTATGATTATAGTTATTATTACTACGTCCACTACTACAAACATATACCCTCGAAGTTTGAAAGAGCATTTCACATTTATTTATTATGTTGCATTTCCATTATTCAGTGATTCCTTTCTGTCCAAACAACAACAACAACAGTAATATGAATAATATTAATTATATTATTATGATTATGATTATGAAGATGATGATGATAATTATTGTTATTATTTTGCATTCCTTAAAACAATATGTACACATTCAATAACAGCAAGCCCGTGTTGACTGTACATAAATAAATAAAATAATAGCATTTGCTCATAATAAAAATAAATGAACTTAAAGCATCTTAACATTGTAACAGTCAATTTAACAGTCCTCAATTAAGATTTCTATAAAAAGACTCTGCACCACAACTCATTTATATTTTGAGACACGGTAAACAAATCAACAACGACAATAATAATAATAATAATAATAATAATAATAATAATAATAATAATAATGATGATGATGACGATAATAGTAATAATAATAATAATAATAATAATAATAATAATAATAATAATAATGATGATGACAGTGTGCACTTCCGCGTGTTTTGTCACGTGACCGTGCAGTCCGTAAACATGGCGGCCGCCAGTGAAAGTTCAGGCAGCTCTGTCAGGAAAAGACGTGTGGACAGCAGTAAGACAGAGGCAAAGTGTCCTGACAGCAGTGAAGAACATGGATCAGACGACAGTAAAGACACAGAGAAAGAAAAGAGACTTCCGTCTTTACAGACTGGGACTTACTGGCTCACTCGTATCGTGCTGCTGCGCTCCGTCGCCTTTATTTACTGTAAGTATGGTCACATTTACTGTCTGTCTCACTGAGTCCACTAAAGTCAAAAATACATGTGGAGTCGTATCTGTATTTATAGCAAGCTGCGTCCACACCTGAAATGATAGCTTCCTTGTTGATATTCTCGTTTTAGTGTTCTAGTGTTGAAAATGTGGCTAATTGTTTTTAGCCTCAACGTTTTGGCTTTAAATCAACAAGAGTTCATGTACAAGTTCTTAAAGTTGGTGCAGCTGTCACTGATGGAAAATTTGCCAGTGTATATACCTTCTTTGGTTTTGACCGAAAAGTTAGTGACACTTGTGCTAAGAAGTGTTCTTACCAGTGATGATTGGGTTATGGAAGTGTTTATATTAGTTAGCTTTTACAAATAAGTCTTTGTATTATTGTCATCTGTGATTTAGTTAAAGTAGTAATACCTCAGTGTAAAAGTTCTACAATTAAATTTGAACTTATTTAGAAGTACAGAACTACTAGCGCCTAAATATACTCAAAGAGTATCAAAGGTAAAAGTGCTCATTAGATAGGACAATGACCAATAGACCTTCATATTGATATATAATAGTAGGCTAAACCCAGGTGTTACCAATGGTACTAATTAAAGTCCTGCTCTATTTATTGTGACAGAGTCTTTCCAGTGAGCCAACAGGCAAAATAGCAGCACCCTGACTCTGTTTGAACTGATTGGAAGTAGTTAGTATCATTGGTAACACCTATATTTATCTTGCTATTTCATGCCAAAATGGCTGCTGTGGAAAAGGTGTTTGCTTTGGTACAACTGGATTATTATTACTGGTGCATCAATTGTAATCAGCATATTAATTTCCTTGCTAGTGGAGGTTGAGCTAATTTTCACTGCTTTATATATTATTGAGTAGGTTAGTCTGTAGCAATACATAATACTTTATAAGCGGCTCACATGTTTTGTCACATGCCATAATTTCTAAGCATTTAAGAGATTGTTTTATAGATAAATGATAGGTTAGACATAGACTGCATGTATTTTAGATCAGACTTCCACAGAGAGAAACATATTAGTGTATAATGCGAGCCCTGACTGTCATAGCATCATCATTGAAAATGCCCTGGAAAAGTCCTGGAAAATGATCTCAACAAAAGATTGGGAACCCTGATGTAAAGTCCTGCTCTATAGTCCCACCCTTTTTGGAACATTGGTCAACTTCCTCTTTTCCTGTTTACTGCACTTAGATATGCTATGTGCTAGGCTTGTCTATGTTGAAAAGAGATACGAGGATGTTGCTGTTGGACCTGTTAAAGTGACATATAGCCACATTTTAAGTTAGCTAAGCTAGCTCACTAATCTACACGAATCATCAGCTAGCCAGTTAAATCTAATAGCTGTTACAAAGTACTTGATAACTTGCTAGCTTATCTGCATCAGTCATTAGATAGCTAGTTAGATAGCATTTTGCTAACATTAGCTAACTTAAGATGTGACTTCTTTTCAATATATATGCGCTAAACACATAGATATCTAAGCACAGATAACAGGAAAGGAGAAAATTGACTGAGGTCCCACTGGGTACCAGGGTTGCTCAGCACTTATAGCACAGAGCAAAAAGAGGTGGGACTTAGGAAGAGTTAATTGTCAATAAAATGTAGAGTTCTAAAAAGGACAGTATCTTCCTCTGAAATGTGTTGAAGCACAAATAGCATGGAAATTCCGAAGAAAGGCACAAGTACCTCGAAATTATACTTGAATACAGTACTCGTGTTGTTTTTCTTGTTGGGGTCAGTTAGCATTTCTCTTAGGATGTTAGTGTTCCTCCACCTACTCTCTGGAGGTAGGTCTGTATTCCCTGTGGAAGATCAAATCTCTCCTCACTTTGGGCTCTGGGAAATAATGATGAACATTTTTCACAATTTTTTGGCATCTGTGTGCCTTCATCTCTTTCTTCCTCCTGTGTTTTCTCTAGTTGTGGCATTCAGCGTTGCTTACAACCAGAACAAGCAGCTGATAGGCGAACATGGCCTAATGCCCTGCAAGAACTACCTCAACAGCGTTAAGCGCTATGTGGGTGGGAAGATAGGCATGGCCGCCTTCGCATACACGCCCTCCATCCTCTGGTTGTTAGACTGGAGCGACATGGATGCCAACCTGGATGGTATTGCCCTGGTGGGGATGGCACTGTCTGTGTTTGTCCTGGTGACGGGAATGGCCAATATGGTGATCATGGTGACACTGTGGGTGCTATACCACTCCCTGGTCAACGTGGGACAGCTGTGGTGAGTCAGGGAAATGCACATACATAAATACATATACTAATAATATGTAACATCTCTGAATTAAAACGTCTAAAAACTCTACATGTTATGCATTTTGTTGAGTCGTGTACTCAACAAAATGGTAACGGTCCTTTTACTGCTAGCCTTTGCTAGCTAGTTGCTATAATTTCTGAGAAAACACAGGATTTGTTGGATACGTCAGAGAGTGAGGAAGGATACCTGCACACTTGACTAAAAGTAACGTGAATAAAACTGTAACATCATCTCATCCATGAGCATGATTCCTGCCTGAGTCACGTCAGATAAATTTTCATCACCTATGGCGGTCGTTTAAAAGCAAAGATAACAACTCCCATGATCCCGCACCACTTCATGACATCGTCAAACTATGTCTTTAGTTCCTCCTAGTGGCAGCAATTACTTATTGTACATTTAAGTCTATTTAACAGCAGACAAAGTTAGCAACTAGCTAACTAGCTGCTGGATATAGTGGAACATTTAGCTGCTAAAAGCCAGATATTTTTCTCAGGAATTTGATGGGGACCAAAATCAGAGACTTTTTGGACTTGGACTTAAATTCATCTGGTAGACAGAAACGTGACTCCAGTTGAATCCTGTGTTTACTGGATTTGTTAAACAGGTATTTTAGGCCTGTTCTTCTCTCCCCAAGTGGCCAAAAAAAATTGACTGCAGCCTTAAATAAAGAGAATAATCTCAAGTTGTGTCAAATTTAGTAATGAAATTTAGTAATTGGTCACAGTTAATAGTTACTAAAGTAATTGAATTACTTTACCAATTACTGCATTATTAAAGTCATTAGTTACTAGGAAAAATACCTTTTGCATTACTTTTAAATACCTGCTTTGATTCTCTAAATAATGCACACCTCGCTGCATGTTATGTTAGTAGTTATATTCTTTGAATGTAGCTATGTAATTTTATTTTGTTGTAGCTATATTTGATCATTGTTATTATTAGTATTTTATTTATAACACATTACTGTGTAACATGCTAGAAAATGTGAACAAGTATCTTATGCCAAGTAGCCAATAAGTTGATTGAATTAAAGTTCGTCTGCATTAAATTTTTAAAATTGAATTTGTTTTCTTCTTTTTTTCTCTTTCTAGGTACTCCTTTGGTAAGTGAACTTCAGTCCACACCAGTGGCCTTTGTAACACAAAATACAGGCCTGCTTGTCCCTCCACATCAAATACAGGAAGTGGATTTGAGCCAAAGCATTTACTTGTTTAGAGTAAAACTAGTGCGGTGAAGTCCCCGAAACAAACCTTCAGATGTTTAAAAGAGATATCCATCCACTCCTGTTATTTCATGTCAGGAGAGCTGAGACGGGCACCGAGTATGTTTCTATTGGGAACTGATCTCAAAGAATACAAAAAATATATTTCATCCATGGGAAGAATGCAAGCTGTAGAGTCATGGATCATAACAATAATACAGTACAATCACTGCACATAAATCTATTTAAATGCTTATGTTTCTGAGTCTTTCTACCAGCTTTCTCATGATTGTTTCCCTAATTGTTTACAGCCAGTTATTGGGTTAAAACCCAGTCACTGACAGAGTTGAGGTTTACTGACGTGCAGCGTATTACCTCCTTACTCAGTGAACCCAGTAAACTGTCATGAAACTAATAGCAAAATGAGAGGACAGAAAAGGAAGAAATAAGAAAGTATAAATAGGGGGTTGCATGTAGGGCTCCGGCCCAGATAAGTGGCGAGGTCAGTGGCAGCTCTCTGATTGGTTAATGACACTTTGTAGTCAGAGACGCCAGGCCAATGTCTGTGGTTGGGACTTGTGGCTTTTATTTCTCTTTTTTAAAAAACACTTTTTTCTTTTTCTCTCACTCTCTCTGTCTTTCTCCCTCACTCCATGCTTTCTTTTGGACCTATGATGACCCTATAGCTGACAGTGCAGACTTAAGTCTGCAGACTGAGCTCCTCCAATTGTTACCAAGTCTAGACTAAAAACCAGGCCATGGGTTATTGCTGTTAGGGGCATTAGTCTCTGGAACAGCATCCCTGTCAGACACTGTACAGTCTTTAAAAAAACTCCAGAATTACACTTATAAAGTTCCTCCTTTGATAAATAATATCCATAAGTTCTGCACGCTCTTGTTCTGGAGCTTTTGACCATATTACATGGTCTTCATCAGCAGATGAAGTTTGCTTGGCTGATTGCCATCTTAAAAAACACTTTTAGTTTGATTTAGTCCAGACTGAAATGTCTCGACATCTATTGGATGGATTGCCATGAAATATTTTGACATTCATAACATTCATGGTCCCCAGAGGATGAAACCTACTGACCCAAAAGATCTATGTGTAACAATTGATCCTTTGCCCCGCCTCCGAACATCAACTGTCCAATAAGCTGTAACTAGGGCACCGCCAGCCCGTCAAGCTTTGCATTTCTCTACATGTTGAAGTGGTGTGCACAGGGCTCTAAGAAGGGCGATGCTCTGTGTTTCATGAGTTTGGACGGTGGCGTCTTTTTTTGTAGTCTTTCAAAAACCTAAAACAAAAAGAAAACGTGAGGGATGGATTCAACTTTCCCTTTACCTACTCTAATGTAAATGTAATGCTAGTAAATATGGTTAAAATAAGCTAGTAAGTATCTGTAACCATGTTTTGAATAATTGCCTGCTTTAAGCAGCATCAGATTTCTGTGTCACATTGACACAAAATGAGTCTTTGAGAGTGACCGCACCTTCATTGCTCACCATAGAGTTCTCCTGTTTACTTACAGCACTGCAGAGCTGACAAATCTGACCAAAATACAAACTCTCTCCTAATACTCATGGCGTCCAGATAAAGCTCTCATCTATTTGGTGTCTCTACAGCACCGCAGACTGTCTGTGGTTGAGCTGGAGTGTGCTGTGTGGAGCTTATAGCATTAAGTATTGTTTGCTCTTCTGTGGCACTTTGTCCCTCATTTTAGAGAAACGTTTTGTTTTTTTTTTGCATTCTGATGATTTGTCCAGGTTGGGAGAGTCAGCTGTTGGAGACAGGGTTTCTGGCCATTTTCCTGTGTCCGGTGTGGACCCTGTCTCAGGTCCCCCGCCGCTGCCCCCCCTCGCTCATCTGCATCTGGACCTTCAGATGGCTTATTGTTCGCATCATGCTTGGAGCTGTGAGTAAAACACATCACAAATACATATAAGAGGTTAAAGAGCACAACTGATTTGATGGGAGAGAACGAAAAACAGCAAAGGGTTTTTTTGGGGGATGAACTTCTGCATGCAATTTCTCACTGAACTTGTCAAACACACTAAAAACTAAATGATTGGAGTTAACGTAGAAGCCGTCTTACCCCTAAAACCCATTTACTGCCACCAGCACCAGGACTAACACATTTTCTTTCGGGAGATCCAACACAGACGCCGATGATATTCTTGTGTTGCAGGATGCAGATCATATAAATCCATGCAGAAAGGCATGTACTGTACAGCTGAATACATTCAGCAAGGCAGCATGGAGGAATAGAACCATTCTGCAGCAGTGAAACTCCCTGGGATATTCCAGTGTTTGCCCTTCTGATTTTAGATAGCTACTTTTGGAGCAGTGTCTTTGCTGTAAAACACAGCCAGTATTTGGAAATCCAACCCAAATATATGGCTGGTTAAACAACATGTCTGGTTGTTTGACAGTTTCCATGGTGAATTTTAGACCACCAGCTCGGTTTCATCTGCCAATCACTACAGTTAGCACACATCCAGCGGGGTTTTTCCTATTAGGACCGTGAAGAGAAACACAAGGGTAACCACCCCAGCTCTGTCTGACTGCAAAGACTCGCAACTGCAGACATTTCATTCGTTTCATTCAGCAGTATGCAAAGTTACTACAGCGTTGAGAGTTTTGTGGCAAAGTCAAATAGGACTCTCTGTGTTTCATGCACCATCCGCTATCGATACACTGACTATTGATCGATCAAACCTCATACAACCCAACTTCAAGTAATCCACACAATCGATTTAAAGTGTAGTAGTAAAGTCTAGAAATTCAATTAGACTTTGAAGTAGAAATCCAAACTTTATTTAAGTTACTTGGAGAAATCCTTGAGGATGGCCCTCAAGTACGATGATGCCAAGATTACACAGTATATGATTAATAGTGTACTAGGAACAGTTAGGTTATTTCTTCATATGCTGTGCAACAACACTAAATTAAAATCAATCTGTGACTAGTTGGACAATCAATAATTGTTGTATTTGGTTCTTACATTTTAGAATTTTATGCTTCTCCATGTCTTACATTACAGTAAATTGAATATTGTTTGGTTTGAGACTGTTGGTTGGCCAAAAAACAGGGGTTTTGTTATATTCTTCATAGTAAACAATTCATTGAATAATTGAGAAAATAATTGGTAGATTATTCAATAATGAAAATACTGTAATATTTTGCGACCCCAGCATGTTCATCAGTTTTTTCAGCAAAATATGCACCTTATCTTTTTGTCAATAAATCCAATTTAATCATAATACTTCATAGATATTGCATTTCTGTGCAAGTTCTGCTTCATTTTTTTTATTTTTGAATGTTTGCGGGGGTTAATCTCCTCCACTGAGATTAGCAGAAGGTGTTGTTGTCGCCCTGTCAGACTGTGTACAAAGCATTTCAAGGTGTTTCCATAAAATATAAAAATTAGATTAGCACAATCAGATTTTCATTTTTTTTGGTAATTTATAACAATGCTGCATTCGAGTGCTGCTAAGAATGTCGGGCCTCCAGACTTTAGCATTCACATGCTGCTTTGTCAGGAAATCCAATCTAGACGTCAAACAATAAACAGAGGGAAGGAACTGCTGCAGAGGTTTTCTCTCAGCTGCTCAGCTATGTGTCTTTTCCTCATCTTGGGTAACTCCGTCTGAGGTGTTTTGCCAAATCTCTGATTCAAATGTGTAATGAACATTCCTAGAAATTACATTTGCTCATACTTCACAGGGACAGATTACAATGGGAGAATTCAAATTGTGTGAATTTATGAAGCTGGAGCGCGACCCCTCAGCGCAAAGACTTTGTCGCAGTGACTTTGTTTGTGTAGCAACTCAGCAGTGTTAAGTACAGCGCAGCCTCTGCCACAGTCCCTCAGTGTTTGATCCACCCTGGTCACAGTCATTTATCTGTCTGACAGCCTGTGGTTTACCACTGCTCTGTGACTGCAACTAGAGTTTCTGCTGGTGAGGAGGACATGGCTTAGCACACACTTCAAAGGACCCCTCAGTCGTAGGAAGTGGGTGGTAGAGGGGGTCTATGAGCCCACCCATCATGTTTCATCAGTGTATTTTTCGCAGCATGACTAAGACATGTCCCAAAATTGTCACCATGCTGTTTATACTGTTTATATGCTATAATCCATGTCATGGTGACGTCTCTGTCACATAACGACATAACGGGACGACTTCTAAATGTATGAGGATGGTTAGTGTGTAATAATGTTTGAGATGTGCTGATTTGCTTTTATGCAACCATTAATGATGTTGCATATTTCCACTTAAGAGGGTTTCCCAGGTTGATTGGTCGCTGATTGTTATCAGTTGATATTCAGTAAAAATATGCATTGGGAGAAAGGGATTAATGCTTTCTTTCCTCTCCACTAAATCCGTGTCATTAACTAAAAGATCAGTTCACCCCCAGAGTGATTCACTCACCCCGTGTTGCCTTGAATTCCGGAAGATTTTTGCTGCTTGCATGCCGATGCCTCCACGTGAACGTAGAATGAATCCAAAACACCTTATCCAGACTTGGAAGTTGATGGCGCTTACATTTTTAAGATATCCAAACTGTAGCAAAATATCTATTTTAAAATTATCACACAACTCGTCCACTGTAATTCAAGTCTAATTTATCCAGTTGTGGCCTCAATACTACTACACCTGGTGGAGAACCCAATACGCTACAGAGCAGTCAAACTGGCATAATACTGCTGCACAGCTGCTATAACAAAACAAAACAAAAATACACATGACCATATTGGCCATGGCAGTTGGATGCAACAAATCGTGATCCCTACTTATCCTTCACCAGCTGTGGCAGTAATTCAATACGTATACATTTAAGACATATATTTCTTAAAAAAGAAAAATAAACAGGGAAAATATCCCTTCGTATAAAAGATATGTGTAGATTAGAAAAGAGATCAAATGTGCTTGTTTCCTTGGTTACATTTGATTAAGACAGCAGGCTCTGCTAAGCTAGATAAAGCGCCATCTCATACGTGAAATAATTGGCTCACTAGAACAAACAGAACTTCCAACGCGTGCACACAGCATTGGCACAGCAGGGCATCCAAACACAATCAGTTCCAACATATGGCTGCAAAAACATAAAAGAAATGTCAGATGACCATATGTTATGCTAAACAAGACAGTTGACAGATAAATATTTGCTAAGTAATAGATGAATTACCTCTATTAGTATCCCCATTGTAGCTGGATGTGCTTAAATTATCATGGAAATTGTGTTGGGACATTAAGCAGCTAGCGTGACTCTTGATTTGTGCTTCAGCAGCCTACAGGGAAGTAGCACTGCCACGTTTAGATAAGGACAGTGGACAGTGGAATAAATTAGCTTGAGGTTTCAGTTGAATCTAAATTCAGTCACAGCCTTGTAAGATCTGGTTATTCAGCTTGATTACTGTGTCATGGTGATACGAATTAATAGTGCTTGTTTACCAGTGCTTCAGCCTCATAACATTTGTCCACGTCACTGTAGTTCTTCATTATTTTAAGGGCTTTTAGCATCTTTTCAAAACTGGCAATGCAGCCACTGATTCAGTCTATGTGGCTTAATGCTACAGCAAAAAAATGGTTTCCAGTAAGGCTTAAACAAAATATGGTGGATCTTATTTTTTACCTGTACTAGTCTTTGTACCAGCGCTTTATTTTTAATATTAGAGCAAGACAGATATATCAGTCAGCTGATGTTATCGGCCCAATATTGCCCTCGCACAGGTATATTTTATAGCTGTAGTTTATATCGGTATTGATGTATATGTTGTCTGATAATTACAGAGCATAATGCAGATTGTTTTTCTTTTTTTTCTTTTTTATAGGCAGCATTTTATATATGTTTGATAATTTTCTCAATTCATGTTGTTTATTTTTTTGTTTAGAAAACATCAGTCCCCTGATGTCATTTTGGATTTTATAGATATAAAGAAATAATACCTGCCAATTTATCGATATTGGAATTTTTTACTCCCTAATATTTATATCAGCATCTGCCCCAAACATCCATTGTTGGTTGAGCTGTATCTATTATGCCACCAATATGTGACAGGCTAGACTAACTGACAACATTTGCTGTAGCCAAGAGAAAAACGCCTGCCTTAAAGAAACATTTTAGGAGAAAGGACTTTTTCATGATCACACAAGAAGACCACAGAGATAGGTCCGGGATGTGGTTAGCATTAGCTCATCTTAGGGCAAATATTGGAAGCATGGGGGGAAACTGCCAGCGTAGCTCTGTCATAAACAAAAACACACCTTCCAATGAAATCTGCGCTCATTTACACCTTATATTACACCTTATATGTTAGAAAACAAGTCCATGGTAGAGTTTCACTGTGAGCGTATTAAGATTCAACAAAGCCTGTCAGCTGAATCATGTTGTTTAATAAATAAAGAAAAAATGAAGCTAGAGATTATGGGGTTCCTCATACGTAGTTGTTTGTTGATTGAGTTGCCTTAGTATGTTTCCTGTGCAGAAACTTTAAAGTGATTCATTTCTCAGGTTTTATGTTAATATTTAAGAGCTTCCTGTCTAAAGTTCTGGCACGGTGATTGTAAACTGGATCACACATTTCGCTGCTGGCAGGAACATCTCTATTAAACACTCCCAACGGTTGGAAATGCTACGCTAGGTGTGGAGTTTTGGGTGTTAACTGGGATTAGAGAGTTGTCGTTAGGATGTGTTTTGTGAGTGCGGATCAGGTTGGGTTGGCTGTTGCTAAGGATTTTGGGATACAGTGTCGCTGGCATGCCAACTCGTCCAGGGAGTTTGTGTAGACCTGGCCGACTGGATTTGGTAGGTCTGTTGTGATAAATATCTGGGGTAACAGTGACTTCTAGCTGCACAAGTGTAGATGATGATGATGATGAGGTCCTATGATTTTGTTTTACTGCTGTTGCACAGTGGCTCTGACCTATTTTAGGAAAGTTTTCCTCTCTTTAACCTATGAGAAGTTACAAGGAACAGTCAAGCAAAAAACGGACTTATATTAGAATATAGTTTTGTTTTGTAGTGTTCTAATTTGATTCAACTTTATGGATTGAACAGGATAAAGGCTTGAAGACATAGTTTATAGGTGGATATGACTGTAATGTTTGGTTTGAGCTTTAATTAAATCTTGGCACTTGCAGTATGATAAGGCTGTGTGGATAGAAACGCTGTTTATCTTTTTGATTTGTTGGTAGGAAGTCTTGGCCCGGATATCTACACCCCAGAGGCTGAATTGTCATCACCTGATTGCCGGTGGATTCCCAGATTCCTCTAGCTGTTTAATACCATCCAACCCAACATACTCAAAAACAAGCTCATAGAGATGGGAGTGGTTTCTTCCCTTGTCTCCTGGATCACAGATTACCTGACAGAAAGGCCACAGTTTGTCAGGTTGGGGAACTGTTTTTCTGGGACATTAATGAGCAGCACAGGGGCTCCACAAGGGACTGTCCTGGCTCCATTCCTGTTCACATTGTATACAGCAGACTTTAAATATAACTCTGAGTCCTGCCACATCCAGAAATACTCAGATGACACTGCTATTGTAGCTTGTATAAGGAATGGACAGGAATCTGAATATAGGGATTTGATAAAATCCTTCAGTGACTGGAGTCATAAAAACTGCCTCATACTAAACACCTCAAAGACAAAGGAAATGGTCATCGATTTCCGTAGATCCAAGCCCCCTCTTCAGCCTGTGAACACTTGTGGAGTGGACATCGAGGTGGTAACAAATTATAAATATCTTGGTGTACACCTGGACAACAAGCTGGACTGCTCCCTTAACACAGATGC
>JAJHUR010085012.1:0-36936 GCA_027495735.1 Lutjanus campechanus | reverse complement strand
GGTGAAAAAACAGATCAGAACTCTCTCCACCAACATGTTTAGAGAGCATGCACACTGATCACTCAGCTCTGTGCTGAAAACAAAGCAGCTAGCCAATGGTTGACAACGCTGCAACAGATGTGTGCATGCAAGAAAAGCACACGTTTTTGGTAGAAAAAGTGAAGGAAGAAACACACTTTCTTTTAAATATATCAACATGTTTTTGCATATGCACAAATATTGCAGTCCTGACCTTTTTAAGAAGGTGATTAAAAGAATGAAAAAGTAAAGCTATATTTGCACAGTCAAACAAGTCTGCCAACAGTGGAAAACTTTGAAAAAATTGTATGTTGACGCAAAGAAGCATCCATAAATCAGAGTATGAACAGCTGCTTGTAAACAGGAATACTAGAGGAACATTCATTTCCATTAGCCATGCAAACAGTTTAGTAGGAATATTGTCTTTTTCAGAATAAGAGGGGAAAAAACTGACTACTGTGTGCACGTAAATGTCGTCTATTCTAAGTTTCTACAGCACAAATCTCAGGACTTCAGTGTTTTAATAGACTGTGGATGATTTTAAAATGATGTGTTCCCAGGTGCTACAGTGCTATGTATGTGAAATGTATAACGGATGCTCCAGTCCCCATAGTGGCCTGGAGCATCCGTTATACATCTCACATACATAGCAGTGGTCCGAAATTCTGCACATCTTCAGGCACAAGTGCATTTGTCAGAATATGTGCAACCCTCATTCCAAAAAACAAAAAACAAAACAAAAAGAAGAGTTATAATTTGCGAATCCTTTTTGGCATATACTCAATTGCAAACAGTAAAAATAGACAATATATTTAATGTTTGAACTCATCAACTTCAGTGATTTTTGTAAATATATGCTTTGCATGAATTTGATGCCTGCAACACATTTCGAACAAGTTTGGACAGGGACAACAAGAAGACTGGGGAAGTTGTGCAATGATTGGATAGAGGATGTTGCTAAGTGGTTCAGGAACTTTGTAAAAACCATTGTTGATACGTAGTTTGTTTACACAGGGTTGCATTGTTTTTTACATGTTACTCAGAACTTTTTTGTCAGTGTTGTAAACTTTTCTAGTCTGCACGTGTCTGTCTGGTTGATTTTATGTAACTAGAATCAGGAAAATGATTGAAAATGTAAAAGGCAGGGAAGTAACTGGGTCCAACCTGTAAGTAAGCTCTCAGACAAAAAACAAATGTCCACAGACACAAATGTGGTTCCGAGGCAGTTGAATTTCGAGAGCTTTTTGTTTAGAAGCACTAAAACAAAGTTAAACTTCTGTCATCTTCTCTGCAGTTTTTTTTTCCATCTTGTCATTTTGTGGTGCCCTTGGTATTTACTGTAGATGGATTTTGTCTATCAGAGCGGCTGAGTGATGGTCAAGACTTTTAACAAGTTCGTTTTCTGCTGTTATTGCTGCCAGGCGGGCGACATAGTCCTGAGAGAGCGAAGGTTCGCTACTTGGGAGTGCTGCATCAGGCTGGAAATCTCAGACAGAAAACTAAGATTTAGATCTGATTCATTCTTTCAGCTCTTCATCCAGAGGATGAGATGCAGCAGGAAGGAGGTCAGAAAACGGACATGCGGGCGATTGACATCTTGGCCCGTCAGCCTCGTCCCCGTGTGGTGCACTGAGGTCTGATCAGGCCTCGGATCTCATCACTTTAGGACCGAGACCACTTGGCCTTTGGTGTTGTCAATTTTTTTCAGGGGCACAAGGGCCAAATACCAGAGCAGCAAGGCCATCAAATAAAAGAGTGATTTTATGTCCACAGAAATAATTAATCTAACGAAGATCAGATAATCCTTTATTAGTCTCACAATGAGGAAATTTGCAGTGTTACAGCAGCAAAGTGGACCAAAAAATGGAAAGGGCATTAATAAAAAATAAAAAAAACTTATGATGAGAAACTAAAAACTAAATGAACTTAACAGTACTTAACTAATTTGTTAAGTACTGGGACGCACTGTAAAACCAAATGCTCAAATAAATTATTTTTACAAAGTGGTGAAAACTTGACTTTTGTTTGAAGGTTCTATTAATTTAAAAATCTTGAGTGCCAGTAGCATTTTCTTTCTTTTGTGTTTATTAAATGAAAATGAAATGTGTTTTCAGACAAGTTTATTCAGTTCTGTTGATGTATTGCAAAGAGAGGCGAGAATGAAAATTCTGAGTTGTACTAATTTGAATGTCAGGATAACTTCTATGACTTACTGACATTTTACACCCACAGTTAGTATCTCAAAATAACGTATCCATTTTAAAAATTCTCTTTATTTTGAGATACTAAGTCATTATTTAGAGAAAGTCTGTCATTTTAATGACTCACAGGATCTTCTCTCGTCCGTACACTGGCAGAAATGACTCAAGTCTGCAGCGTGAACCACAGAGTTGTAGAGTTACATCAGGCTTCAATGATCAAAAAAACGTTTATATCACGTCAACACTTCTGTCTGTTACATGCACCCTTTCTCGCGCTCGTCCATACGAGCACTTGCTCGCAGCCCGGTGCTCCAGCAGTTCATACCAGGCTCCAAATCTAACCCCCTATTGTTTATGTCTGCAGCATTTCACTTGATGTTGCCCAATCATAATCTCAATAAAAGACACTGGTGTCTAAAAACCGTACTGACAGGAAAGAGGCGGAGGAGAAAACGACAAAATCAGCTGGAACATCAAAGCCATGGTGTCCTCAAGGCATATGAATTTTCGAGGGGCACGATGGCCATGGCTGTCATGGCTGCTGTGAAATTCCTGCCCCTGGGTCTGAACCTTATGAGGCTAAACCCACCTGTCTGCCACTACACCTGATGATGAGTCATCCCCCAAACCGTAAAGCTGAGTCCCAATCCCAGACCCCATACTAATTCTGTTTTGTGAGTTTTTGAATCTACAGTGACAAAATGAATTTATTCAAAGATATTAGTATGCAAAATAAATACACTTGATTTTTAAATCTGCTGCTAAAGTTGGAGGAACCAGCAAGAGTTGTTAGTTCCTTCTAACACAAATATCAGGACTCAAGCCTGTTGACAAGTCCTGAGTCCGTTCACACGTCTGTGACAGGTTTCTAAGTATCAAGTCTGTCAAAGTCTGAACCACGTGCAGAATCAGTCCACAAGTCTCATGAAGTCTGAGTCTATCAGTGGACCACGTACCATCAAGTCCAAGCCAAGTCTTGAGTAAGTTGGGTCTCAGGTCTGAGCCATGTCTCCAATTGACTGCCAGGTCTCATCATGTCTCAAGTCATTCAACCTTTATTGAGTCAATACTTGAAGCTTGAACATTTCTGCTGCCAAGTCCATTTTTATGATTTTAGTCTGGCTTTGAGTCAAACAATGAGGAGTCAACAGCTCTGGTAATCAGTAAATTAACTTAGTATGTGGGAAATATTGTGTATTAGCAGTAGCAGGGTGTATATGGAACACAGCATCACTCCCCCACTGAATCTTGACCTCCACCTGAATTGGTAATAAGGGCATTTTGATTTACTGGCTTATTAAAGTTAATACGTCAAACTTATGAGGTAACCCATGTAACTTTTATCTATTAAGTTTGTTCTGTCGGGAATGGGCTTCCCCACGTCACAGCCAGAAACAAACACTCTGTCTCTGGACAGCTGAGTGTCAGCAGCGAGGCTGTCGAGGCCGCCGCTGCTCTGAGTCGAGCATCTCAACGAGGCCGGCAGTAGAATATCTTTGTTTCGTTCTTTTCCTCGGAGAAGCTGGCGGCTGTCAGCGCTGCAGACCGGTCGGCTCTGCTGGCTGTCACCTACGTTCTGTACAGGAAACTATCACTGACAGATGTCAAACCCCTCCTCCTCCTCATCTTCCTCTTCCTGCCAGCTGACACTGCCCTGACACCGGCCATGATGCCAGCTCAGTTACGTCTCATCCATAAGGCATCACGCTGCTGTTATTGCACCTAACTTGCATGCAAAAAGTAAGAGGACAGTGTTTTATTTTTTTTTCCACCGGATGACGCCCACAGAATGTATTCTTGGAGGAACTCGGTCAGCGTATAAATGGTGAAAAAGTGCAGATTCAGGAGAGGGGAACCGTCAGCGGTTTTTCCATGTCAGCAGTGATAAGGAGGCGTCAGTGCTTCAGGGCTGAGGTGTCACCTGCGGCGGGAAACTCTCTCTCTGTCACCTGCTGCCAACCATCTCCCATCACCCCTCACTGGGCTGTGTCTCCACCGGCAGTGATGGCGGCAGGGGGTGAGGCAGGAGGCGGTGGGTGATGGCTTTATCGCAGCAGGAAGTGGCCGGAGGGGGGTTGGACTCCTGGAGTCACATGGACTCTCTGTGACTGGTCAGGACTCGAGTCAGGTTATAGGATGATATGGTACTTAAAGCCAAGCAGGACGGTTTCTAAAGTATTGAAGGCCTCGGGCGAGATCTTCTTTTGGGCCCCATGTTGAGTTAAAGATAACTCAGCGTGGAGTTTAAAAGTAAATGGAACTGAGAGTCAAGTTTACTGAATAGTCTCCATGTCCTTTGGCTCTGTATCTGATTGTATTAATGAAATATGAATGTTTTTATTGCCTTTTTGGCCTCTTGAAAAACATGTATGGTCCAAATCATATTTATTTGTACTTTTAATGAGAAAGCAACATCTCCCATAATATATAGGCTAAATTTCTGATGTTACCTTCTAGTAAAATCAGTGTTTTATAGTCATCGAAAAAAAAGCAAAAGTTGGCAATAGCTGAGACCAGCTTTTGCAATGCATCCACGTATACATACATGCACAACCACAACCACTTGACCTCCATGACTAAAGTATGAGGAGTGGGACTCATGTTGTGTTCGAGAGACACAGAAGGTTTGAATTTCCCAGCTTAAATATTCAACTTCTCAAAGCGTTCCAGGTGCACAATGTCAAAAGTAAGCAAAAAAACTTGTCTGACCATTAAAACTTGATGAGTTTCTTTGGCAAGTGTACACTCAACTGAACCCTGTGCAGTGCACCCTCCTTGCATAGACGACACAGTGGAGGAAAAACAATGCAGAGGAGATTATACGTTTTATTTTATGGCACTTAAGAACATTGGCAACATATTTTGACATCAATTTCAAGCAGAACAGGTTTTACTGTATGATAATATGTGTTATTTTAGGGAGTCGGGGCAGATGGATTTGCCCAGACTTCACAAATAAGAACTCTGACTTTGAATTCCAACAATGGAACATAACCTAAGTCATGCCAACAGAAAAATGCATACTTTCCCAAGTACAATGACTCCTGCTGCAAGGCTCTATGACAAACAGTTCATGAGTTATGAAAGGGGCCGTTGCTAAAGTGTAGGCCAACCTTCACCAGTAAAAAAGAACCAGTGATGCCTCCCTGAGTGTCTACTAAAGACACAGGTTCATATGAAAGGGGGCATGACAACAGTGTAAGGATCAAAGCAAACAATCACCAATGAGAAATGACCTGTGCTTAGTCCAATAATGACTTCCACAAGTGCCTAAAACAAACAGCTGGCCTGGAGATATATGTACTTGCTTTCTAACCACACGTCTGTGCGGACGTAGTGATAATTTCTGAGGACGTGAACAACCATCGTTCCAAAAGGATGCAGGATACATGAGGCAGCCATGATATGTATAGATATGTATGCAAACACGTAGTTAAAAGCAAGTATATACCCAGCCTTAGCATAAATCAATGCAACACATTATAGCATGTATAGCCTAAGCTAATTTGCAATGCCCGTCCCGAGCTGGGCCTCAAGATACGAAAGACTTGGCAACAAAAACACAAGTAAGAGTGCAAACAATGAAAAATACAGAACAATACAAGATACAAACTACAAAACATAATTAGCACCATAGAATAGTAAGCACCAAATTATTCATGACTACATGACTGATTCCTCTTCAAAAACTGTTTCAGTTTAAAGTTGAAAGTGATCTAAATCAGGATCCAGTTGAAGTTCTACAGGTAGAGAATTCCACATGTCAATTCCACGGACAGAAAAAGCTGTTTGTCCAAATGAGGATTTACACAGAGGAACCTTACAATTCCCATTGGATGCTCCTCGTGTTACTGAGCCTGAAGCTCTAAGTGGAACCACAAGGTCACTGAGCACCTGAGGAGCCTGATTATGTTGGCATTTATGAGATTGGCAAAATTAATGAAATTATCAAAACTTATCATATTTAGTTTCTGAAGAACATGGCAATGATGTGATTTTATTGGTTTCCTTTCCAAACTTTAAATTGCTTGATTGTATATCATCATGAGAGGTTTGGTTATTGTTGATGCTGGTTGTGACCAAGAGGTTACACAGTAACTCAAATGTGAAAAAATCATAGCAGGCATGAAACTGCTTCAGCATGAAATGGGAGACAGTCTCTGATAAGTCTAAACATATGTAAGGTTGGTTTTGCAACCCTGCTCACCATCTTAACATGCTTGTCGTATTTTAGGTGTGAATCTAATATGAGGCCGAGGTATTTTACCTCTGAGACCTGTTCAATATGCTGTCCATTAATATTTAGATTTAACACTGGTTTCTGTTGATGCCCGAGCCCTGGAAGAAAAGCAAACTGACACCGTTTTCTTAACATTAAGTGTGAGATGTGATTTTTCAAACCATGTTGCAATGGACTTTAAGTGGCATGACAGCTGTATGGAAGCTGCCAGAGCACTTTTACCAGATACATGTATAACTGTATCATCCGCATACATCTGAAAACCTGCTCCAGCACATGATTGTGGTAAATTATTAATGTATAAGCTAAAAAGAAGCAGACCAAGAACAGAACCCTGAGGTACTCCTGTTTCAGTGCACAAAATAAGAAGACTTCTCATTATTAATAGTGACACACTGCTCTCGGTCAGACAGATAAGATTTAAACCACTGAAATGTTTTGTTGGATAAATTAAATTTGGAGAGTTTGTGAATTAGGATATTGTGATTTAAAGTATTTTTAGGTCCAGAAAGACTGCTCCAACTACCTCGCCTTCATCAAACGATAATTTAAGCTGTTCTATAAGAAAGCTGTTAGCAGTCTCTGTGGAATAATTTGGACAGAATCCAAACTGTAGGGGATGTAGATAATTGTTTGATTCTACATAATTGAGCAACTGATGAGCAACGACTTTTTCCAGGACCTTAGAGAATATGAGTAATAGACTAACTGGCCTATAATTACATGCCTGATCAACTGTTCCTGATTTGAAAGTGGGTGTGACTCTGGCTAGTTTCCATTTACTGGGAAAGATCCCACTAGTAATGGAAAGGTTGATTAGATGAGTGAGGTGTTACCAGAGTGTTCTTAGAAAGGCAGTATCCAGGTGAAAGAGATCTTTTGAGAGACTATCGGTCAGTTTATATTATTGCAAGGACTTCAGTCTGATTCAGTTGTTGTATTGTAGACGTTGGCAGATACATTATTTGGGACAGGTAGCTCCACACTGGGATCCTTAAAGCTGCTGGCGCAAGCTCCTCGATGGAGAAAACAAAAAAATTGTTGAATGCATGAGCAATTTTTTTTGTCCGAAACCAACTGGTTCTCAATTTTGAGTTCACATGTTGTTGTTGTTGTTAAAGGGCCACAGTCTCTTGTCATTTTGCAAAAGTGGTCCCCAGGCTTAGCAGGTTGAGTATCCTTGCCCTCCTTCTACATATCAATATGGCTGCCATTAAAAAAAGTGTATTGGGAAATGGTGAAATGATAACTTGTCGGATTCCTGGTGTTTAAACCACTTGCTAGCTGGAACACAGCATTTCCCACCCTGAGCATGACGTCAGAGGAAAAATAGCTGCTATCTGAATACGATGACTGGCTGCAGACTCTCTGGTATGTGTCATGCAGACATATCAGATTTCTGTATAGTTGATAATGGTTGCACCTCCCCTTTTTTGGGAGGACTCAAATCAAAATGATATCAGGGAAGTCTGAGGCAGAGGGCAGTGGTCCCAGGTGTCCTGAACATGTCTCATCTGTAACCTGCCTGGAGTTTCCTGTCCGCCTTCTGCAGGTTTCCCACTGTCACTAAATCACAACGCATCATAAATAAGCGCCATGGGCTCATTTGCTGCAAACGAAGTGGTGCAAACGGTTACTGCATGCGACGTGTCATGTTTATGACAGCATTACAGACACTTTATGATGTCAGGAGTGGGTGGGGGGGGGTTGTTTCTCAGCGCCTCGGTTTATTTACCAGGGATAACAGACACATCTCAGACGCCGCTCCTCTGGGATAACACATTCATGGATGACACACTCGGCTCATTTCACGGGAGAGGCGGATAGATTGCTGCTCTCCCTTCTAACTATCCAATCGCTCTTTGTTAAACAAGGCACAAACCCAATTACAAAGTGCCACACGCTGACAGTTTATTAACATCATCGCCGCGAGAGAGAGAGAGAGAGGCCGGGGCCGCTCGGCGGTGGCGGTGGGGGCGTACGCTGCTCGTCCTGTTTGAAATGCAGGGATGAAAGATTGTCCTTTTATTCAGAAAAGAAGGTTTGTGTTTGGAGAGGCTGGACAGGTAATCAGTTATACTTCATATTCATCTTCAGTGTTTTTTAGAGAATGTGAGGGAAAACAAGCCTAATGCCTCGGGTCAGTGTTTCCTGTTTTGCAGAAAGCTCGGAAAGGCTAATGGAGTAATATTTCTGGGCTGCGTCTGATCTCAGCCTCTGATCACTTCATTAAACTGATGTTGATGAATGCACAAAGCAGCCGGGGCGCGAGCAGACGCGGCAGATGCATCTTAATCAAGGAGAACAGGAGAGGAAGGTGGGATGCATGTAATCGCTCACTCACTTCCTCCCCTCCTTTCCGCCTTCATCCTCACTGTAATGAACTCATTCATGACTGAGCAGATCTGCCACTTCGCGAGAAATGAAGAGGAACAGGGAGCAGACCTGAGCTGAGACCTCCAGTGAAAACACTTGGACTACTGCTGCTGATTCACCGAACATATGGGGCTTCCCATCCATTCAACCAGGGACCCGTGACTGGACCAAATACCCAATTTACAGCTTCTCTGCCTCACCTTACACAACTCAAACATGTATAATTTGGTTTCCATAAAAGATAAATGGGCTGAAACTCTGTTCTCTACTTTCCAAACAGCAGTGCTAGGAAGTACACCTGCAGTAGAAAACTAAAGAGCAGACACTGTTTGTCTTTTGGGAGACGTCCAAATTAAATTTAAAAAAGAGAGATTTTCACCATCTACAACAACACTTTCAGAGAATCTAGAGAAATTTCTGCACGTAAGGGACAAGGCTGAAAACCAACACTGAATGCCTGTGACCTTTGACCCCTCAGGAGCCACTGCATTAAAAATGCTGCTGCATCTACAAATGCAAAGAGAGAGCCAAATGTCAGCATCGTCCAGAAATGCCACCAACTTTTCTGGGGCTCGAGCTCGTCTGAGATGGACTGACGCGAAGTGGAAAAGTGTGCTGTGGTCTGACGAGTCCACATTTCAGATTGTTTTTCACAAATCATGGACGTCGTGTCCTCCGGGCTAAAGAGGAAAAGGACCATCCAGATTGTTAACAGCACTAACTTCTAAAGACAGCAGCTGTGATGGTTTGGGGGTGTGTTAGTGCCCATGGCATCATGGGTAACTGTCACATCTGTGAAGGCTCCATTAATGCTGAAAGGTACATACAGGTTTTGGAGCAACATATGCTGCCATCTAGATTACGTTTTTTTCAAGGATGTCCCTGCTTATTTCAGGAAGACGATGCCAAGACACATTGTGGACGTGTTCTAACAGTGTGTCTTCATAGTAAAAGAGTTCAGGTACTAGACTGACATGCCTGCAGTCCAGACCTGTCTCTCATTGAAAATGTGTGGTGCATTATGAAGCACAAAAAACAACAGAGACCAAACAGGACTGTTGAGCAGCTGAAGTCGTACATCAAGCAAGAATGAGACAGAATTTCACTTTTTAAACTTCCACAATTAGTGTCCTCAGTTCCTAAACACTTGCTGACTGTTGTTAAAAGAAAAGCTGATGTGTCACAGTGATAAACAGGCTCTGCCCCAACTTTTTTTTTTTGGAATATGCTGCAGGCATCATTTTCAAAATGAGTGTATATTCTCACAACATAAACAATAGTCAATGAGTTTGAACATTAAATGTATTGTCTTTGCACTGTATTCAATACAGGTACAAAAGGATTAGTAAATCATTTTATATTTTACACAGAAGTGCCAGCTATTTTGGAATTGGGTACAAGAAAATATATTTAATTATGCAACAAGGTTGTACAGCAAGATTTTGATGTTGTTCCCTCTAAAAATATGACACTATCACAGTGTCTATGGGCCAGGCAGGAACTCAAGGGTGGAGCCAGCAGGAGAAACACATCTGTGCATATCCAGTTGGACGTGTGCCCTGAAACTAAACTGGGAAGCTAGAAAACTTTTTTTTTAGCAACTGTGTCAGGTGAGCAGTTCCTATTGGACTGACAAGGTTCCATCTTTGGGGTTCGTATTAAGGTCTTGATAATACATCCGTGGTTGCACCTGTACGACTTCCATGTGCTTTACTGTAAAGGGATATTTTGTGTGCAGGGTAAAGAATAAGAACAGCAAATAAACTTTGATCCATTTAGAGTGTTTGTTTTGAAAAGTATGAAATGGTTTGCAGGCTTCATGGGCCATTTACTGGGTCCAAGGTCACCTCACAGAACTGGTCTCCGAGTGGGATATCTGCTGGTTACATATGAATATAGAATATAAGTGAAATTTGAAAGAAATCTGGGTAAGCAGCTCTAATTCTGATATTACTGAAATAAAAGACCCCCCTCCTGTGCAGCCTGTTTGCATGCATGGATGCAGCAAAGCACCCAGCGACTCCTCCGTGCTTCCCCCCGCGGTGGACAGCTTGTTTGGGAGACTTACCGTATCGCGGCCGGAGCTCCGCCGCTTTCTGCTGCGGCGGGCAGAAACAAATGTGAGCCATAAATCTGGCATACGGCTCGCCTGGGGCCGTCGGCAGGTTTACAGCCACTCTGGGGGGCTGGGGGTGGGGGGGGCGGCACTTCGTGGGCTGGTCCAGCCATTAAAATGGGCCACATGCCATTAGAGTGGACACACTATGGCATAATGTTGTATAATTTCCCTCTACTTTAGACCGATTTATTATTCATTTTCCCTCCCGCAGGAGACGAGTCCTGGCCACGTACACCAGGGAGAACAGACAGGAAGAAGCCTAATAGGTTAGTGTGTGTGTGTGTGTGTGTGTGTGTGTGTGTGTGTGTGTGTGTGTGCGCGCTCTTTAGTTACGTATACATGTCTGAGTTGAAAACCACAAAATGTAAAACAGAATAATCAAAACACCGTCCTTTCAGAGTTCAGGGAACTCATGACAGGAGCAACTTCCAGTTTAATCACTGCTTTTTGCTGCTTATTCCAAGTTTTATAATGTTTTTTCAACCTACAATGGAGTTCATTTCACAATTTAATTGATTTCAAGCTCACACTTCTTCCCTGTAAAGAACCATTTTAAAGTTGCAACTGAACAAATCTGACTGTAATTACTATGCGTTGTATGGACAAAAATCAGAAACAGACGTGGTATTATTATGTTTCCAGACAATTCACAAATGATGTTAGCATGAAATTTAAAATATTAAAGGAGCAACATGTACCAGTTGCGCAACCAAAAATGAGTCCACATAGGAAGTTGGAGCCTTGGAGCCACGGATGGTATGTTAATAAAGTTGAATCCCTATTTATTATACAGTCAGTGATTCAGAATCAGAAATACTTTACTGATCCATGGGGGTACATGGTACATGATTTTGGGGAATCCCATGAGAATCCCTGAAATCTGATTTCCCAGCCCAAGTGCCACCTAATTATCCTAAAGTATGATTGGGTATCTGTCCAGTTAGAGAGAGGACCTGTGTATTGTTTTCTTTTGAATGTAGCTTAGTTTTAAGATCAGTTTAATTTATTGATCCTCATATAACACAGGGTGGTATAATGAGATGTCGGTCTATGCTACTGACAAAAAAAAAAAAAAAAAAAACATCCACAAAAACTTTAGCAAATTGGGTGACTTAATAACAAATCCTGAAAATAAAACTAAAACTTCATGGTGGAAGTTTGAGAATGAATTTAAAATTCTCATGGCCAAAGAGGAACAATTTCTTTTGTAGGACTTAAAGAATACAGTACTGGAGCTTTGTATTAAAGTCAGTGTCACTTTGTTGTGTCGTGATTAGTAGGACTTTTTTTTTTTTTATAAAAAAGCTATAATGTCAGTCTGTAAGATACTTTAATGTTAGTTATAAAAGTAGGTATGTCAAATGGTAAATTGATGATATTCCCACCTGTGTGCGTGCCACCCCAGTCAGAAGTCTGGACACCCCCCTGGCGTAATGACAACAGGATATGGTTACACAGACTGAAATCCACTGGATCCACTTGTCAATACATTTCCATGAATGCGTTAGCTGATGCCAAAACACTGACCTGACATTACTCTCATGTGTACCGAACGTTAGCATTACTTTACAACTTGTCCATGGACGTCAGCTATACTTGTTATGGTCAGGGTGCAGTTTGATAAACTTACAGTAACTCTAAACTTAATAATGAACCAACCTGTTAAGCCTTTGTTTTGTTCACAGTAAGGGAAAGAACTAAAGATCTAACATTAAAGATCAAAGTAAGCGCTCTAATGAGCATCATCACTACGATCTTCTCAGTAATCGTGACACCAGTGTTGTCACAATTTTATTAACCAGTGGGGAAATGTCCTCACTGTGGCATCACTAATTAAAAGAAAGAAACTTTGAGGAGCACATCCGGTCACTCTCTCTTCTCAGTTTCTGAGCCTCTGGGAGGTCAGAGACATGTAGTCACCAGCTAATTATAGCTTACAAGCTAACGACAGACGGAGTTCTTCCCACAGTTGTATGACTTCCTGCTGAACAAGGCTGTATTTTTTTGGGTAGAGATCATTTTTGAGAGTGAAGAGCAGAGAAAAAAAATTGAAATACTGCACTGAAATTTGAAAGAG
Source organism: Lutjanus campechanus (assembly GCA_027495735.1). NCBI lineage: Eukaryota > Metazoa > Chordata > Actinopteri > Lutjaniformes > Lutjanidae > Lutjanus > Lutjanus campechanus. The sequence continues at coordinate 23,905 of JAJHUR010085012.1, read as the reverse complement.
AAACTTTTGAAAGACAACTTCATAAATGTGAATGTTTGGCAGATCAGCGCAGTAAACAGTTTGGTGTCATGACAGGCTGTGGATCCCTCGGGGGGGTCAGAGGTCTCCGTGTTGCGCTCAAGGACACTTGAGCGGGTCGGAGGGCAGCCAGCTGCCGTCAGCTCGGAGCAGTTTGTGTCTCCACATTTTTATCTTTTTACAATTATTGTATTTGGCAGCTTAGCAGAGTCCTCTTTTTCGGATGATGTTGGCAGTTTGCCGTCATTAGTCAGCTGTTAGTGAAGAGGGACAGAAAATAAAAATGAGACAGAGGACTGAGGACAAACCATCACATCATAACAAGGATACAAACCTCGAAGAGAAGGAGGGTAAACAGGCCTTTCAGTGTATTATATGTGACAACATGTAAACACATTGTACATCATTATACAGCTGATGAGAGACTGTTTCTTCCCACAGTCAACAAGACTTGTTTACATCCTGGTTACCCTCTGTAAACAGGATGTGATAAACCTGCTCAAATGAGTTTGGAGATCTGCACACTGAAAAGTGGGAGAAAAATCTGATTCTCATAAATATCGTGATCCTTTTTAACACAATTTCTGAATAGATTTTCGGATTGCTGAATCATTTTTAAAAAGATGATGGTCCATTAGCTTGATGTTAATACATAATTCCCATTGACGCGCTAACCAAAATTAGCATAGCGATCGCGTCAATTTTAACTAGCACATCCATTTTAGTTTGATCAGTTACTCTGGCTTCAACACTCCACAGTGACCAGCTACAGCAACACGAGGGGGTCAAAACTCAAACTCAAAATACAGCTTCTACTTGGAAGAGACAGTATATTTTTTTCAAGCAGTCAAGTACAGGTTTTGAAAGGACAGTTTATGTTCAATTTCATATGTTAAAGCGATATTGCACCTTGTTAGAATAACCCACTCAGTATGTATTCACCACTATGCCGATGCGATGATGGGTGAAGGTCTTCAGCTCCACCCTAAATTGGTCACGAGGTGCTCGTGACCAATTAAGGGACATTTATTTTCTGCTGCTGTGTGTTGTTCCTCAGACTGCTCCTGATACATGTTTTTCCAAGACCATAACATGAGCAGTAGAACCTGAAATAACACATTGTTGGCAGGGGTCATGTGGATAATTTCCAGATGGGAAAGATGAGCCTGCGCCAGCATGTCACACAGATTGGGAGGACATTTTGTGAGGTCATTTTGTTCATTTTGTCGCATCTGGCACACATCTCTTAGCTTTTGTGCACTTTATCGTGTTTTACCATAGTTGCCTTCAGTAGTTTTGACTGGCAGTAGCAGCTGTTATGCAAAACTTTCAATTTTGAGCCATTACTTATTTGATTCAGGCGCCCAACAACACAGAAAGGTGACAGTTTCTTTTGGTTCCTTCAGTTTTTCCTTTGTTTTGCCTCCAGCTAACACCGTGACGTAATCATGACATTGGCTCTAAAAGGGTCTTTTGGCCACTCGAGGGGGATTGGAGAAAGAGTTCTGAAGTACTGGTCTTAATAATGAGCCAGTGTTCTTTGATTACACCGTCTGTCCTTGGGTACAGGTGAATACTGAATGGCACAGACGACTCTGTTCTGTTTCTTGAGGTCAAGTAGTGGCAAGCCAATTCAATCTGTGATAACTTTGAAAAACACGACGCACTTTTAATCCAAATCTCTTTCTATTCTATTCTCTTTTTTTTTTGTCTGAAACAGTTTATAACCCTGTTGGTTTGGATGCTGAAGTCCTCATTTGAGCTGCAGCTCCGTCTTATTCGGTTGAACTGCAGGACCAGAAAGCAGTTGAGTGATGAGATCAACCATGGAGAAGAGTTTCAATCTGTAGGCGTAGGTCAGGTTTTAGGCTGCTGTTTTCTGTATGTCCAAAAAAAAAAAGATTTTATTCAAATGACATGGTGAACTGAAGGTGTTTATTTTTAGAGTTTATGAAGTTGTGGAATTCTTGCAACTCTTTTTTTTTTCCTTACATGGAGAGGACCAAAGAATTCATTTTTCACATTTTCCAATAGGAAATGTAAGAATGGATTCTTTTGGTGATTGATCAGTTCCAACTTCACACAAAAAGGTGAAGGTTGGAGACATCTCAGATCTCACTGAAACTCCCGAGACCTGAAGGAAAAACTCATTTCCATAGCAAAAGAAATTTGAGGTGAGCACTTCCGCAATAAGAGGACTTTACTCTTCTATACTACTACATATTACTCACTGCATCGTCAATCTCACTTTCTTGCTGAAACTTTAAAACAGATATTAAGCAGTAATTTTACTGTTTAGCACCATCACCACAGACATCTCCCTCTCAGACCAGCTGTAGACTGTCTCCTCACGTCCTGTCCCCTCGTCTGTCCTCCTCCCTGCCTCTCCTCCTCTGCGGTCTTTCACGTTCGGACTCTTCAACGACAGGGTTGGTAATAAAATAGACACCAAAACCATAACTTCATTATGAAGCCCAAGTTATACTGTTTGTTGACATACTTGGCTGTAGCTTCTTCAGAGTCTGTATCGTCAAATCAGTAACCAGCTAACGGTTTAGCATTAACAGTTATCAGAACCACTGTCACAAAGATTTTTTTTTTTTTCTTTTGAATGCTGTTCCCAAAATCAAGAGACATGTGTGGCCTGATGTTACCTGTGCCTTTTCTCCTCTTGGCTGTCTGTGTCCTCTCTGTCTCTCCCTCTTCACTGCTGTCAGCTCCAGCGCTGGACGATGTGGCGGGGAAACCCCAGCAGACGCACCACTGTTGACCCCACATACTCCGCTTTCCCGTCTGCTGTCCCAAAAACAGAGACCACTGCCCACCATATGTCCTCAGCTGCGAAGCGTCTTCTTTACCCATTTATCGCGCAGCAGTCTAAGTCATTCTTACATTACACATAAGTTTTTGATTCAAATATAACTTTCAGCTAGACTTGCTATAGACACTTAACCTTACCTGTTGCATAAAGTTTCCCTATGAGAGATTATTTTTATGCAACTGGGCCCAAAAGAAGTTTAGCAGCCAGCAGGCTCCAGTCAAAGGGAACATTAGTATATATACTTCCCTGAAAAACCTATTTTATGCCATCTGAAACATGTTTTGCCCTCTGGTGGATTATCAGTGCACTACAAGGCTGCAGCCGCCTCTGAGTGCAAAATCCAACATGGCTGCCTTCACATTTTGGAAGGAAAATGTTTGTGAACTTGTAAGACATTACGGTTCAGTGTTAATATTTACTGCACTGAATCAACGTATAGTGACTTGATATATTATTTTATTATATTTTGTTGTAAAGTCATGTTGAAAAAGTGTGCATCAAACATGATCCAACAGGTAGCCTCTATAACATAATTGATGTGTGAATCCCAATCGGTCACAAACACACTGTTAAATTAAAGACTGAAATTACATTTAGAGTTGAAACTGAGATATTTACAGTAAATAATATTGATAAGGCAAAAATCATTGACCACTACAGTATGATACAAACAAAATATCATATCAGTTCTAGGCAATTATTTGATGTTTCACATTTACATACCTAATATATAATAATAGACATTCAACACTGGTACACTGGAGTTTTATATGATGGAGCGTCTGGACGGTGGTTAAGAGGCTTAAAACAGAAGTGAATTCAGATAATTCTAACTAAAATTACAATGATTACGTGATTACTTAATTATGAATTAATTATTAAATTAATCACCAACTGTTTTGGTAATCTAATAATTGTTTAGAGTTATTTTTTGAAGGAAAAAAGTTAATAATCTGATTGCAAATGTTGAACATAAATATTTTTGCTGGTTTCTTTACTCCACACAGGAAACTGAAGATCATTGGATGGTGGACAAAACAAGACATTTAAGAGAAAACTCTGATCAATAGTTTTCACCATTTTGACAATTTATAGACCAAACAACTAATTGATTACTCAAGAATAATCAACAGCAATAATTGACAATGAAAATAACTGTTAGTTGTAGCCCTAATTATAACAAAAGCCTGCATAAGTGTGTTTAAATGTTATTTGGCAGTTTTGAGTCTTGCAGGCCTGAGCTGTTGCAGCTCTCTATCAAAAGGCCTTTCTTCTCACTCTGAAGGTAAGAGGAGGAAAATAAGTCCTGAGAGAGGCGATTGTCTGCAGCCTCGCCATCCAATCTCCAGTACCGCGCTGAGCGATCTGCCGCCGCTTTAAACCTGTAAGACGTTCAGCGTTCCTCCTTTAATCCTCCTGAGAAGGTGGCCTGAGAGGGGAGGAATGTGCCGGATCAAACGACCCCTCTCCTCCTCCCCCCCGCCTCCCACCTGAGGACCAGAACAAGGACACTCTGTCTTCAGGGGGATTCACAGGTAACCGGAGTCACTTTCGCCCCGCCGGATCGCTTTTCCCACCTGAAGCTGGGCCTTGTCCCGCACTAAACGACCACGATGTAATTAGTCTGGGGGACACAAAGACTTCGACAGCCCCTCCTCGGCCCGCCAGGAGGGGGACAGACGTCTCAATGACTCATTAGGAGACAACAGATTAGATAACGGAGGTCTAGGATATCCTCCGTGCCGCCGTCCACCTGCCAACAGGTGAGCTGGACGCGAGCTCTGCCCCCCCAACTCTCATTACCTGTCCGGACCAGAGGTCGGGATCACTCCCACGGGACCTGCTAATGGATGTAATGAGAGGGGCGGGCGCGTTGTTCGGCGGCGGGCTCGAGTTTCGGAGGCGAAGAGGGCGAGCAGGCCGCCGACCCCGAGTCCCGCGAGGGATGAAGGATGGAGAGAGGAAAGGAGAGAAAAAGAAACAAGCTGAGGATGAAAGAGGAGATGAGAGATGTAATTGGATGGTGATGGATACTGACCACACACACACACACACACACACACACACACACACACGGACCACTACTCTCTGAAAATAGACACTGATGTATAAATGAGAGTTGATCCAGGATTTGACATTGTGGATACAATTCCACATCTCTATTTGTGGTGGGTGGTAATCCTGTGTGTGTGTGTGTGTGTGTGTGTGTGTGTGTGTGTGTGTGTGTGTGTGTGTGCTGAGCTCTATTCAGTTGTCTCAGTTTGTTAAATCAATTGATAATACATATATAATTAACACATATCAAGCTACAAATTCGCCAGTTTGAGTTTCCATCACTCTCAAAGCTGCTTTGTCGTCTTTTAAAAGTTCTACTTAATGAAGTAACAACCGATTATAAAGCAGAAAATATGTAAAGTGTGAAAGATGAGCTTAAGCCTTAGATGAGCTTTAGAATGAAGAAACAAAAATCTAATAGATTTTGACTCAAAATGAAATAATCTTGAAGATATTATTTATCACTGTCTTATATTTCTCTGGATGAATTGAGCCTTGTCTGTTTCCTCCCTGATGAAGATAAACCAGTTAGTAATGTACAGTGTTGTTATATTTATTTATACAAAACAGAACATCAGTAATATAAAATAACAAATTTGACAGATGCAGTTACAAGATGTGACAACATCTATAAAAATAAAATCTAATTAAAATATGAAACAACATTTTTTTCTTCACTTTATATTCCTCCATTTGTAGCTGTGATGCACTTTGCAATTTAAGTTTGACTTACAAAGGTCCCTAACTGGAAGCGTTAGCGTTCTCGAGCCGATGGAGCGTGAAAAAATGTCAAGATATAATATGAGTGATGTCGCAGTGGCACGCTTGTGATTATTCCCTCTTGAGATGAGTAAGTGTCAAACTTATTTATTCATAACTATCACAGTTTTCTTCAGTCAGTCTTGTTTCTATGTATTTGGGGAATGTTTCACTTCCTTGTAACTCCCAACAGTTCCCCGTTTTCCTTCCTCACCTCGCCTGTTTGGAGAATATTCCTATCAAAATGATGCTGTGGCTCATATAAGAGCAACTTCTTAACCTTGTTAATTAGTCTCATCCTCCATTGACTGTACTCCATACATGTATTTGTCCACCTGCATGCAAAAATGTAATATTGATACATTTATGTTAATACAGAGAATATATTTAGTCTGGGACAAGAAGGAAACATAAACATCATTCACTGTTAATATGTTTTTAATCAGTCTCTCCTGACAAACAATAAAAATGCACAGTGGTCAGGAGTAGTTGCTAGCCAGACGACATTAATTCCAAAGACTATGTACAGTGCTTAAGGTGTTATGAATGGCCACAACAGGAATAGACATGGACATTGATTGGTGGCCTGTAGTTTATTTCAGGAATGTAAATCCGGAGTCCTGCACGGGCTCAGGTTTGCACTCCCACCCTGAGAATCAGAACTGATCTGTTACCTGCAATTATTTAATGCACATAAAGTCACTCATTTGTCCTTAACTTGTGTTCTCAACTGGCGCAGTGCCTGCAGCTGTCGTGCTTCTGTAGTGACAACCGGTTTGCAGTTATTACAAACTAATACTTTTTAAATCCACTCTCTCAGTCTTTGAACGCACTAAAATCCTCTCAAACATCCGACTTGACCTTTAACGATTTATTGTCCACAATCTTGTGTCCTCCATTGGCTGTTTTTGTTTTTATATCACCGGTTTAACTGTCTGATGGTGACATCCCATTGTTTGGCAGGATGTGAGGTCAAAAGTTGTGTCGTAGTCTTTCACAATAAAATCCTGCCAGCTAACTGGGCTTAATATTGTTGTATTAGTGGACATAAATCTTAAAAATACAGCACAATCATTGTTGTGACTGATTTCTGGGGGAAAATGCGTATTATTGCGATCTATGTGCTATATAGTTGTGGTTCTTAGTTCATTTTTACTCATGCCTGCACAAGGGGATTTATATAAATATATGTTTTTCCTGTTAAACCTTTGGCAGGTCACCTTCGTCTCTGCCAGGAGCTTGTTTCTGTCTCGGGGCAGCTGAGCTCCTCATCTCTGTCTTCTAGAAGATGCTATAGAACATTTCAAATATATGTGTATCAGGATGTCACATATTTCCTGCACTAATGGGCCAGTAAAGTTGTGTTCTATTTATTTCATTATCAGTAGCTTACAGCAGAGACACAGGACCACAGTCAGCTTTTCTTCCTCAAGGCTGGAGTGTTTCTCTTCTTTACAGACGTGCTGGCTGCTTTAAAAAAAGGTTGAATAATTAAATTCAATGAACAATGCAAGACATTTAAATTTTGCGAACAGTTAAAGGTTAACAAGCCTTTATTCAAGCATGACTGACACCAGCCTGGTAGAACAAATTGATACATGGCAGGAACCTTCAACATGTCGAAACCAAAGAAATTAAACTCGAGGGTCTTGGATCCAACTGTTTTTCACAACTTTTCCAAATGACTGTATTTGAAAGTAAAAACCAAAGTGAACTTTTTGTTTCCTTAAATGACTTTCTCTTCACTCACACTGGCACTTTAGACCCACATAATTTATGTTAATGTATGTAAACTGAATCAATTCATTCCATCAGCATAAAAAAAGGAAAGAAAAAATCATTTTTGGTGGCTTTTACTCTCCGCTGCGTCTGTGATACGAGGACCCGCTGATGGCTCTGCAGTTAAAATATGGAGTCTAATCCGTCTCCAAAACGCCGTCCAGGTCGACGAGCTCATTTAAAAGTTCCTGACAGACAGGACTGACAGTTGATCCTCCGAATAAATGGAGCGGCTCGTCAAAAAGAAGACTGTCAGGGAGGGCGAAGACTGCGGCGGCCACGACTCTGAAACCCCCTCTCTGCCTGAGGCCGCAGGCTGTGAAGCTCAGAGTGAAGGAATTGATGATAAAATGAGTTTTTGAATATGGAGTGAGTCCTTTTTAAACCTAATTCCTCCTGGTCTTGCCCCAGAAATACAGATCTGACATGTTGTAGGGAGACGAACAGGGGAAAAAAAAAAACAAGGGCAATCCAATCAGGAAGAGGGCGGGGCCAGGAGGAGACTATCTGAGCATTGACATGTGGTTTTGTCCTTAATCTTCAGCTTTCTCTGTTTCATTTGTTAATTAGCATCGACTAATGTGTTGCAGTGTTTGCTTGACACCATTGGAGCGTTACAAAAAATCAATCTGCTCTCTGATTGAGCCAGCAGGCGGCTCGCTACGCGGTGGCCACAGAGTCTCAGACAGTGTTGGCAGAAGACTTTCTGTCTGATATCAGAACGAGCTGCTGAGCGCTCGTTATCAAAATGAAACAGACTTTTACGAGCTTCGGTTTCGTCCCCTCGTCACCGATAAAAAGTCTCTCCTGACAGGAAACTGGAAAATATACAGTGAAGGTTTAAAGGGACAGATCTTTTGTCTTTTCTGTGTCTGACTGTTCATGTTTGTTTTCTACCGTCAGTGGACAGTGATGATATATATACCAGGATATTACAAGGTAAATAATTGCATTTTGTTCATTTTATTTCTTTTTTTTTTAAATGACTGCTACTGCTTTGGTTTTTGTTTTGCCATTGACAATTTTTGCACATGCTCAGGTCATGTCTGCCGACGTTTGTTTTATTTAACTAAAGAAGGAAAACAGAAGCATATTGCTTTAAAAGCAATATGCTTTTTTTTAATACCATGATGAATATTGTGGACTTTTTAAAATAGGGATATTATCATATCATCAGTTTTTGGTGTTGTCACATCCCTGGCAGTTTATCAACAGCATCATGTTTGTTCTTGGTCTTGTCCCAATTTTATTACAACACAAGTCAATCTGGATCGTTTTCCTGATTTTTTGAAAGGAAAATCCAACTTTTTCCTTGGAAAAAAATGGCAAAATACACTCCAACGCTATGCCCTCCCCTCCCTACACACAGGGTGGGGGTCAGCCTGCTGCTCTTTTACCCCTCCAGTAGCTTCTTATATGGAAATGAATAATTGTTCATTTTAATTTTCATTTCTCATGATGGTAGGCCTTAAGTGATTCTTACACTCTCCAGTTGTAAAAATGTGGAGCCTATGCACCATTTATTTTTTAAGGGTGCTGTTTTAATATTTTGTCAACTGAAAAGTGTGTCATAGCCTCTGTCTACAGCTTAGTGCCGTTTGCTTCAAATTCTGCTGATGGGAGTTTGACATCATGTTTGACAGCTGAGTTCTGCTCGAGATCGAGTCGGCCGGCTGTGTGGGTGAGAACTTGATACTGCGGCTCCAACCCTGATCACTTCTGCGCAGAATCTGGCTCCAAATGACGTCACCAGCACAATATCCGGGATATGTTGGCTTCATTTTTATGCAGTGGGGGAAAGTGGAAACGTGGCGTTCATCTTTTCATTTATGTCAATTGTTGCCACATATAAACTTTCTGGATTGAGCTGAGTGACAGTTTCCAATTGAAAAAGGCTGAATCATTCTGTTCTTTTCTGGCTTTAAGTGGCTTTTTTTAAATATTTTAGGCGCTGTAGTGATGTGATGCGATGCATTAGATGACAGTGACTTTCTCTTGGTCCAGCTGTTCCCAGATTGAAATATCTTGACAGCTATTGGACACATTGCCATTAAGTTTGAAACAGTTGTGATGCCCTGAAGATAAATCCTAATAATTTTACACTTGGATCCTCTGAAGTTTTTTTTATCCATCACAAGCAGGTCAAACAAAGTTTCTGTTGAATTTCCATCAAACTCAGCTGTACTTCACTGCTGATATCAGTTCAGCTGTGTACATCTGAACATAATAACATGCTTTATATTACATTTTGCTCTCATCATGAACCTGTATAAACAGAAACCACTTCATGCTTTGACCAGTATTATTATTTCTCCCTGAGGAGCTTTAAGGATGTTTTTTATGGCTGCACCATTCAATCAGATGGAAATATTATAGATGTGTTTTAGGCACAAAATTCAGCCTGACAGATCTGATATGGTTTGCAAACTTTGAGATCTCCACTGAACTTTAAAAAAAAAAGTTCTGCAGGTTTGACTAAAGCTTGGCTGCACAGTGTGAGTTAGTACTGACTGAGCCTTCTGCAACCTCATGAGGTTCCAGTGGCTAAGATTTCTTTTAGCGTTATGGCCTAGTTAAAGGGAGAGTTCAGTTTTTTGAGCCTCTGTCACCACTTAACCTGTGCATTATCTATGTAAAGCAACAGTATTGTGTATGCAGTGGTGAGTTGCAACTTTTTTGAAACATGTTGCAGGCATTAAATTCAGAATGAGTGTACATTTACAAAAAGCAGTAAAGTTTGAACAGTTTCGGTTTGAACATTTAATATCTTCTCTTTAAAGCCATACTCATACTCATGCAAGTCATTGCATTCTGCTTTTCTTCACATTTTGCACAACATCCCAGCAATTTTGGAATTGGGTTTGTAAATTGCCTGCAGCCATTGTTTAAACACCAGCTTTTATATGAAATTTCACAGTAGTCACTTTTTCACTTTACTAAATTTAGCCCCGTTGTAATCTGCGTGTCTTGCCTTTAGACCTGCAAAACAACAAATCAGTGTTTTCTGGGATACTTTCCAGAATGTATGATTATTCCTCCATGGGAGGCCAAATAAGTCAATTTGTCTCTCTGGCAACATCAAGATGACTTCAAACACGCAAGACTCTACCAGACTTGAAACCTGACTTGGTGTCCATCTGAAAAACTTGCACAGCTTTGGCAGCAACTCAAAAAAAAAAAGAGAGACACAGTGGTCTGATCTTTAGATACCAAAATGAGTTTCCTGCCCTGCCAACTTTCCAACAAAAATCCAGTGTACGAAACTAAAAACCACAAGCCATGCAGGATAAAATCGTTTATATTCTTGTGCTCAGTCTCCCTTTACTTTATACATCCTCTATCCTGCTCCCTATCCCTCCCTCTCTATTCCACTTTGCATTAAATCCACCATTAGATTCGCTTGGTACCACCAGAGCTTGTAGGCAATAAAACACATTGTTAAAGTGACATGTAATTACCCAGCCTCTCTTTTGACTAATTAAGTCAGTGCTGCCTATTATGTGGAAATGTATAAGGAAGTCAGGTGATCAATAACAGCGAGGGAGAGAGACAAGCTAATTTCTCAGCGCTCGGATTGCTGAATCCTGCAATATCTCGACCGACGTGTTTATTATGGCTCCTGGCGGCGGCCGGCCAGTCGGTCGGTCCGCTCTAACATTGTCACGCATGCCGCTCCACGCCACGCGGCTCAGAGACGAGCATGCGGATCAGAGAGTGATGTCCCTCTGCAATGAAACAAGATCCTTTTAATTTCATGCTGCCATAAACTGCCAGTCATGTTGATGATCGGAGCAGGGTTAGCTCAATATACAGTGTTCGCCAATCTACAGTATTTCATGGTTTCATGGCTGACGCAGGCGAGCTTTAGACCAGGACAATTGATGGTTTAGATAATAACATGGACACCTATAAAACTGATTGATGGATGTGTCCGAGATGAGGCGAGATGCAGTGGCTCCACCCCTCTGGTGCTCCCAGCAGATTAAAACAAACTAACCGGGGTTAATAGCATCCGGAGACATGAAGCTGACTGTCTACAAATTAAATGAAGCGGAGTCATTTAACAAATCACACTGAACAAATCTGTGACCAAACTATCTCCAAGTTTTAACTTTGACCAGACTCGTAGTTTAACTGAACCATTTGAAGCCTTATCTAAACCAGCCCAACCATTTAAAAATACACTATCGCTTGTGACATGAAGGATTAATTCTCTTGGTTTGGTTCCTCCAGACATTTTGAGAGACTTTGGCAGATTACCAGACTTGGTTCAAACTGTACATTATTAAGTTTAGGGCTTGCCCCTGAAAGTAGAAGATTCAAGTCAGAGACCCTTCAGTTGACTGACGAAGGGAAAAAACATGACTGCTCCACTGAAAGAATCTCAGTCAGTGTGCATTACAATAACATGATAAAACATAAGTTTACAAAATGCACAGGTATAGTATCTGAATGAGGAACTATAAATAAAGGGGAAAAAACATCCTCATGACAACATGTTGCCTGGTGAGAGAAGGTGAATCGAGTGGTTGGTACACAAGTTTCAGCTCTTGATTTTTAGTTGCATCATTGTTCACAGAGCAGTGCAACAGCATGTCAGGCTGGAAACATTACAAACCAAGTCTCTGAATAACCACAAACCACAAAATTTAACGACGGAAGCAGAAAAGAGTGGTAGAAATTGAGTACAGATGACGCGCTGTCACACTTCACCACAGCGCACCGCAGAGCGCACAGGACAGGCGACGCTTGCTTCTATACTTGTGCTTGTTTATGTCAATGGCAGGCTCAGATTGTTAGTCTGTTGGACAATTAAACACTAATCTCAGGTAAGTAAATCCAAGTTTACTGGTGTAAACTGAAAGAAAATAGAGTTTAATCAATATGGAGATGCTTGCTTACTCAAATTAAAAGCGTGAAAAGCTTTAACTTTGAGCTGCTCTGTATTCCTTAACAAAACATTATGCCTTTCTTTGTCGTCTGTGATGTGAAAGCAGAAGTCTTACTGCCAAATCATTCTCATGTAAGCTGATGGAGTAGTTTATTATGGCAATGAACTGAAAGAAAAAAGAATAAATCTTCAAGTATCTATATATAAAGGATCTGGCTCAACTGTCGGGGACAGCCCTTTGTAGTAACCTTACAAATAAAATCAAAATTAACCAATGTAGGCTACTTCTTTGTCACCCGTGTAGAAAGTCCAAAGTTTGTGAGTTGCTGAGTGAGAAGAAACTAAATGAACATTGTGAAACGCTGTCTGCAGAATTTCTGAGAAGCCCCAAATAATTGAGAATTTGTTCCAAATGTTATTTATTAACATCTCTGTGTATAAAGTATTGTATAAGTTTGTCCCAGCGTGTTGCTGCTGTTGGGATGTCAGACGCAGTGTAATACCAGAATTAAACCTAAAGTGGGGAACAAAAACACATCTGGAACAGTGTAAATTACTGACAAGAAACTGTACATAAAGTACAGTTTTTCTTATTGGTCTGTAGAACTTTGAACAAGGTCAGAACGTTCTGTACGTTCTGCAGACGACAGAGAATCAGGAACACAGTCTGCCTGATCACGATCTTCTCAGTTTCTTCTCTTTCCAACATATTTGTCCGGCGAACGGCAACCGACTCCAAACTGCAGAGTGATTTTTTTTTTTTTTTTTTCCTCAGCAGATTTGTGTACACAGGACTGAGCAGAGACAGTAGCGGAGTGGAGAGGAGTGGAGTCGGGGAAACAGACACGAGGCCTGATTCAACAACCTGTTTCTGAGCGGTGAGCGTTGACACGGCCGTCAGGGGAACAAACAAGAAGCGGCTCGCCGGGCTCGCCACCTTCACTCACAGACCATCAGATAAACAAAAGTACTGGTTTCATTTTGATGAAGTTTGATGCACTTTCTCCTCCTGTTTCAAAGTGACTTGTAAAGTGAGTGACATGAGAATTAAAGGGAAATTCCAGCAAGTTATATTTTATTTCATCTTTGGCTTCACATGTTTTAATCACATTAGCTTTTCCCTTTGACTTGGTCGAGTTGGATTTCAGTTGAAATGATTTTGTTAATGTTTTTGTGTTTTACAGCGTAATGAAAACATGTTTGCGGCTCATTTAAGATTGAAATTAGTAAAGTACAGACACAAGTATCTGTATGGAACTGATGGAACTCTGCAAGCAATGACGTGATTTCTTGCTCTGCAAATTATTAAGCTTCTCAGTAAGTCAGCCTCATCTCTATGCAGTTGGAGGACAGTTTACTTACCTGCAACTCCCAGCAGGTCGCCGGTTTTCCTCCCAAACCCCGTCCTTGTTGCGGATATCCTAGTAAACAGGGATCACATAAGATGTTTCACCTGTAATTTAGTTTCTCATCATCCATGTTGGCTGCTGGCCGGAGAGGAAACACAAACGTGAAGAACATCAACGTCGATTTTGACCAAAAAAAATAATCACTGTAGCCAGAGTGATTGATTTGTCAAACAAGCGACACACAGTTTACCCTGATGGTTGATGTCTGGAGCAGGTTAGAAAAAAACTGAACCAATCTGACGTTCGCTTGCTCACATTGCCTCCAATTAGAAAGCGGTGTTGCAGCGTATCGTATTTCGTGAACAGTGAATACCTGTGCTCTCTAACACTAGATCACCTTCAAACTCTGAAAAAACTTAGTATGTTCAATATATTTAGTAGTTCAGACCTGTTATTAACCCACTAAACACTGGAGTTTCCATCATATGACAATTTTAGGATTCAGGATTCTAGATTATTCTTAATTAATTAATTAATATTTGGGGTCTTTTAGTGTTTATCTGGATTCTAGAAGATTCTTAACCATTTCTTAGTGTTCATATCTGGGTTCTTGACCAATTTTAGCATTGATATGTTGGTTCTAAATATTTTTTCAGCATTAATATCTGGGGTCTTAGGGTTGGTATCTAGTTTCTAGAACAATTTTAGCTTTGATATCTGGGTTCCAGAGCCATCTTTGATATAGCCACACTGGTATGTGGTCAAAAAAAAACGTGGTTTAATGTAACCTAAAGCTCAACATTTTTACCTTTATTTTTCAACCAAATTTAGCCCAAATAAAACCTCCGTATTTTTTATCTTTTTGACCCATAAATCACCAAATCATCACTTACTGGCAGGTGTAATAACTTCCTTTTTCATCCTTGGAATAAATGTTTCTTTACGACTCCAAGCAGAAGCTCAAACAGTGATGAGGGTTATTTTCCAGAGGTACACATCTTCTTCTCTATCATCTTACCTGAGACTGCAGAGTAATAAACATCTTGTTTCTCTCTGAGCTGTTCTCTATTCTGTTGTCATGTCTATAGTTTATTTTTTGCATCCTTTTGCATCCTCCCTGTCGTCTTTATGTTGCTAATTTATTCACTGATTAAGTCACGCTGACTGCAGGCCACAGACGTAGCATTTGCCATGCTAATTGCTGGCAGATAAACAGCAGCGGTGCCCTTCCACCAAAACACAAAGACGTTTTTTTTTGTCTGTGTGTGGTGGAAGTGACTCCTGAGGTTCTGGCAGCTTCGTTACCTGAGAGAAGGTGGCTCTGCATCCAAACAACAACAACAAAAGGCAGGAGGCATGAAAGCGGCTGTTTACCCCCCTGAAAGCTCACCGGGTCATCATTGGCCTAATTAAACCGCAGAATATTTTTAGATTTCTGAGATCCTGTCAGATTCGAAGCCTCTGTTTGTTTATCTGAGCAAGAACAAATAAAAGTGTTTTAAGATTTATTGCCAACTGTCATGTTAGCTCTCCTCCTGTCCGCGGTGTGAAAGCGAGTCCTGCTGGGAAGCTTTACATCAAACGGCCCCTTTAGAAACACCTTTAATTACTCTCTGTCTCTGGCTCTCTGAAGTCCTCGCTGCGTTTGGCTGTCGGCTCGTCTCACTTTCCGCGGAGCCATCTGGATCTGATTCAAGCTCCTTCCTCCTGCATCCACATCCCTGAGCACCTCATCCCTCCGTCTCTCAAATTCAAATGAGCTTTAACTGGCAGGACTGTTAAGATGCACCGAGTAAAGTTTATTTATACATCACCTTTTGTGGAGTGAAGCATCACCAAGAGCTTCACAAGGCAATGAACACAGAGAGTAGAAAGACCACAAACAAAAACACAAAATCAAGAAACAAATCTGCCTTTCAGAAGCAGTTTAAACGTTTCGGAATGACCTGATGTCCAGATTTTTGGACGAGGGACAAGTCCTGGTCACATTTGTTGGGTTTTGTAGGCGAGACTGAAAATGAGGATGTCACCTTCCTGTGCCACAGCCAGAATCCACTGCTTCCAAAAAATGATGACAAGTACAGAGGAGATTTATGTATTTGCATATTTCTCTGATCGACATGACTAACGTTCCGTAACCACTTGTTTACCAACTGATAAATGGTTATATTGTGGATCTGGGGTCTCAGTACAGAAAAAAAATAATGACTGACTGCTTGTCCTGTCAAAGATAAAAAATATTCTTATGTTCATATTACAGAAACAATTCCTAAACATGTGGCTTAAACTTCTGCTATCTCAGACCTCATATCTTAACCTGACTAGAACTGCAAACTGCAAAGTTCCCCAGAATTATCTTCAATTCAATTGTTCTTGGATTGACACTCGTCCTGTGATATGTGTAACTATGTTTAGACTGTCTGTATCCTTAAAGGTAAAGTTCACCATAAATGAAAATTCAGTCATGATTTATTCACTCTCATGCTGACTGAAAGTCTGTTTTTTAGTGTCCACTGTTCTGTTAAAGGAGCGAGTCTCTGGAACAGTTGTAATGAGGATCTGAAAACCTGTAGAACACTAAGTAGGTTTAAACAAAATTTTAAAAGTAATGTGTTGATAAAATATACAAATGGACGATCAGATCAGATCAGATCTTTCTTTTTTTTAATGGTGCAGTTTGTCTTTGTTGTTATTTTGATTGTTTTGTTTGTCTGTTTGGTTTGTTGTGTTGTTGACTGACAAATATGTGCTGTAGCTTCAGCCTACATCTTCTTCGGACTGCAGAAGTATTGAGGTTGTGTTAAAAAGTGTGGGGCAAAACAGTTGAAAAAGTGTCTGCCATTTTCTGTAATAACCTGTGCATTTAATTATATGAATTTGTAGATTAATACATGATGTTCTTATTTCTATTTGCAGACTGAAATAAAATTCCTAAATCTGCATCTATTTTGATAATAGATGAATTGATACCCTAATGATTAAAGTAGAATTTCTGATTTCAGTTAAAACGCTGTTGGAGTTTCACAGGAAAGTATTAAAGAATCTCCCAAACAGTGTGAGTGAATGGTGACCATTTTTCAAACGGAATAAACAACCACAAAAATTGCCTCCATACTGCTCGTCTGGTGTAATCCAAGTCTCCTAAAGCCCCGACATGCTGTTCACTTGTGTGCACACTGTCACTCCAGACACACACAGTTTAAATGGTGCGCACGTGCACATGAATGTGTGAGGATCTACAGTGAAAATTCAGGCTAAAAACATGGTGTAAATGACGTCTTTCAAGTCAACTTGTCATGTCAGGGCTTTAGGAAACTTGGATTACACCAGATGAGCAGTATGGAGGTGTTTTATGTTTTTTTACAGACCCTAATTTTTGATGGAGCTTGCAAAAACAAACTAGACTTCTCAGCTAGATGAGGAAACTGGCAGCACGCTCTGCAGTACATTTGGTCCTAAGAGGCGTCAGATTCTCCTGCTTCCATTCGCTCCTACATTTTTTATGCTGTTTCAGTTTTTCAAAATACACATTTTGTGTGTCTAGTTGTTCTGGAAAGGATTGTGTTAGCAGTTTGCAAAAGGCTTCCTAACGGTTCACACTACATGTGCGTTTGTGGCGTTACTTGCTGGCCCATATTAGCCAGTGAGAGCAGCAACAGAGCCCACCTGTGCAGTGCTGCTTACGCACGGCTGGACTCTGAGGCTCGCCTACTTTGTCTATGTGACGTGTGGTTCTCTGCAAAAATGCTGGGAAAATGAAATGATCTGTGGACGGTCATATCAACGTAATATCATTAATGTGACATTTCTCACTAAGTTTCAGGGGCTAAATCTGTAGAATATGTCACAGACAGGAAAACACTGCCCTGCACCTGATGTTTTTTTCATGTTTCTCTTCTCTTTCTCCCTCCTTCTCTGTGAACGAGCGGGAAAATTGCCAGCTCTTTTTTTTTCCTCAAAACTTTGCAAGCTCGGTGTAGAAAGTTGAGGCTGGTAGCAGCAGCCCCGCAACAGAAACGCTGCCTGTGTGGCCGCCACTGGCACGCCAGCTGCAGCAGTCCGGCAGTTTTAATATTTTACCAAACTGTAATAAACTCACATTTTCCTCAAAATCTTTTTCATATTTTCATAGAATTGTTTTCTTATATCTTTTTAGACAAGAAAGTAAAATCTGCTTTATTCTTCAGTGTAACTCAGAAAATGTGCCATCAAATTTATTTTTGATGATCTCTTTACATCCCTCCTGTATCTTGAATGTTCAGTTTTGTTAGTGTTAATTTGAATACTGATCCACCCCTCTCCCCCCACCGCTTCATTGTAATTTTTGCCAGATGTTGTTTTTCACGTTTTTCAAACCACAGAAAGGTTATCAAGTTATTTTCTTGTCATTATTCTTATTATCCATATTCCTCCTACCGTTTGGGAATATTTTCAATTTCTCTCCTCTTGCTTAAATTGTTTTTTCTTCCCCTCATTAAACTATTTTCACATTAAGCCTTTCAGAGTTTTTCTCATTTGGAGATAAATGTTACAGATCGCTTGAACGAAACACAGACAACGCTAATTAAGTGTTTTTTGCAGATTTAATATTCCCTTATTTCCCTGTAACATGGCAGGTTTTCCCATAATTATTTCTCTCTGTTCCTCTCCTCTGTGCTTTTTTATCTCTCTATCCCTCCTCTCTCGCTCTGTCATTTCCACTGCTCGCTCGACCAGGTGACCCGGGGGACCCGCAGCTACTTTAAATTGATTCTTTCTTTTTTTACGTCGCCGCATTAAATTGAAACCAATCCCCAAATGCTTAAAAGCTCAAACTGCAACCTGACTTCCTGCCTGTCCTCCCCCATCTGCACCGAGAGAGAGAGAGAAGAGAGGAGGAGGACCAGCGGGAGGGTGGAGGGCGGAGGGGTGGGGGGTTCTTTGACGGCAGCTCTCACACAATGAAGCGACAGGGTTCGTTTCGTCTTCGGAGGATTTGGTAAATCCGGAACTGTGTCGAGCAGCTTTAGACAGAAAGGAAAGGCCCGCCGGAGCAGAACCGCCGAGCATGACAACCAGCTTTATTTTATGTCATTGTATTCAAATTTACTACATCCCCAACACTTATCACCCCCCCACCACCCTCCTCGGCACACACAGGCCCACTTTGAAGACGGATCACCGTGGAGAAAGAACATATTTTCCCCTTTTTCCAAAGTCAGATTGGCACAAATTGAAGCAGAGGAACTTTTTATGTGTGTCAGTGAAGCACAATGGAGAGCACACTGTAAAAAATGGACACCTTAAACTGCCAGAGTTACGATAGAGCCCTGAAATCTTTCATTTCGTGTCTAATGATAAATTGCATGTATAGGAACGTTACGACTAAGCAATTAAAGAGGCACGCTGACTAATTTTACACATTGAGACGTAGATCTTCAGTTTACATGTTTTTGCTTAAACTTAAGTGCAGTTTGAGACACAAAAACAAAACTGTATTTGTAGGAGATTTTTGACTTTCTACTCTTCAATTATGCTCGAAAATATATTGTAAAGGTCAGCCTTCTAGTGATTTAATTTTCATTAAACGTGGATGTCAGATTTTCCATCAGAGGCGACAAAATGTTCCATTTTGTCATTTCACAGCATTATTTTTTTAGTTACTCATAGTTCTCTGAATGCTAATCAAAATACACATTTTAAACCATAAATTTTTATCTAGCTTTGATTTAGAAGGGCTGCAGAGTTGAAGTTATGGTTGAGACACATCTGATGGCAATATTATTTAATGAATTTGCCTAAAGATGGAAAGTTTACCAGTGCCTGAGCTGTATTATTGTCTGGAACAAAGCAAGTTTAGAATTTAAAAAAGGTTGTTTGGTTTTTTTTGTTTATTGTTTTTTTGGTGGGCGACATGAAACAATGTTGTAAGTTGCATTATGGGAAATACAGAGTCCAGTGTTAGTGAACTGAACCTCTGATCTATCATGTTTCAGGGCTCCCAAAGAGGCCTCAAACACGCAGACCAGGGGCTGTTTCTGACCCCCTCTACCCCTCCCTCCACCCCGTCATCAAAAATAAAATAAAATCCAGCTTAAAAATGTTTAATTTAATTGGTTTAAATTGGTATGAAGCATCTACAAAAACTAAACAAAACCTACAACCAAAAGTGAAACATGATTCTATTGAAAATGTATGGATGTATTTCTGAAGGGCCGCATGTTCACTGATATTCTGCGCCTAGAAAAGAACAACTTGTTCAACAATATTTTTCTACCAACAAATATGTTGGCAGAGCAGGTTGGCAAGTTATGACGTGATATTTATGATCAACAACAAAGCAAAAAATTTTAGTATATAAAAACACAGACATGGCTGTTTTTAATTTTTGTCAAGTATGATGAAAATAAGTTAGCTATAGAAACAAAAAAAGTAGATTTTCCTAAATATTGCACTTTATGGCTATTCTTGAACTTTGATGAGGTCGCTCTATAGGAGGACAGTTCCATCAGTTGCCCCAAGCCAGTTTAGCAAAACAAGTCTCGCTTTTCCCTCAAGGCCAAAAAGAGACTTTTTGCTGCCATCTTTATGCCTGTGCTGGACTACGATGATGTTATGGTGATGCTGGACT
Source organism: Lutjanus campechanus (assembly GCA_027495735.1). Classification (NCBI taxonomy): domain Eukaryota; kingdom Metazoa; phylum Chordata; class Actinopteri; order Lutjaniformes; family Lutjanidae; genus Lutjanus; species Lutjanus campechanus. Next base: position 3,623 of record JAJHUR010085012.1, on the reverse strand, counting down.
CTGTCTACCATGGAGGAGTGAAAGTTGTTACAAAGTCTAAAGCTGAAGTTCAGACGTCTGCATTTTCTAGACTTTCTATAAATTCCTGAAAATGCAGAAACTGCACTGGAACGAAGCTCTTTAGTGTTTTTCATCAACTTGTTTCAAAAGCTGCACAACGTCTGTTTTTTACAGTGTGCAGTGTTGCCCTGTTGGACAGCTCAGTGAGCTCTTTCTGCCCACACAACATCCTCAGCGTGACTCATACATGTTCAGCACATATTCTCCACATGTACCTGGCAACCTGACTGTAGCCGCAGCTGACTGGGGCAGAAAGAGCACATAGACCCTCCCACCTCCCCCGAAACCCTCTGGGATGAGTTCCAGCACTTTTAATTAAAGCATCCAGCATCATGTCCGCCGTGCTGGGCCCAAAAACAATAAAGGTGTCCAATAAAATCAGGTGGTGGCGACACGGCGGTGTTGGGATCCGCTGACACTCGGAGAGTTCTTCTGCAAACAAACAACCAATGAATGAGCGTCTGTCTTTACAGGCAGAGCGAGGCGATGAGGACGACCCTGCAGGAATGCTTTTAGCTGCCAGACTTCCCTCATGTTGCCACCCTCTCTAACACAGGCGCGGACAATGGGGGGAGATGGTGTCTGCAGGAACACACTCAAAGAAGACATTTTTATCTCAAAAAAAACCCTCCTTCAACAACGCCTCCTGGTAAAAGCGCCCTTCATGCTTTCTGTTGGTGTGAGGACAGAGGAGCCTGTAATCTAAAAAAAAAACTGCACTCATGATTACAGTGCTCGAGTTGTGGTGTGTGGATGTTACCTGCTGAGCTCCACCTCATCCTGATATTTAAGTCCAGGTGGGAGGGATCCGACCTGTCACCTGCGGCCGCAGCTGCAGGACTGACTGAGTGAGGAGGAAATAGTTTGCAGACAGGCGTCCTCGTCTTTGTCCTCGTCTCGTCACAGGAGGAGCTGTGAGAAGTCGTGAAGGTGCAACTGAAAAGTCAGAATAAAATCTCTAAAATGCAGTAAATAAAGTGCTGTACTGATGCACAATTTTCTCTCAAAGCTGTGAGACAGAGAATTTTTCATGGACTTGCTTTTCTTCAAATCTGAGGACAATTCAGCCAATAAAAAGAATTCATTCCACAGCACTCGCTCACATGTTTTGTGGAATTTCTAGAAATTAGAGTTAATATAGACACAAATATAAACAGGGCATGAAACAGTACTTTGGACCACTTGTTGTGGAAATACCTTTGCCGAGCCTCTTAAGGCCCTTCCTGTGAATAAAGCATAGGGGGTCCTTCCAGTGGATAAAACATGATAAATATATAACATATTTGGATAAATATAGAAGGAAGAAATTCATTAATTCCCACAAAAAGTTCAAAAAGAGACCTGAGGCTGCATTTATATATATTTATTTGTACTTACTAGTACAAAACTTGGCTCCTAGTGATGAAATTCTATGAAAATCCTGGTTAAAAAAAGAAAAAGAAAGTTCCTGCCCATCCATTGTTTTGAATTTCTGATTGAAGAACCCTAACATGAGAAGTTGGGAAAAGTCATTTGGTTTGACAGGTACAGCTGCGTATCATCAGCGTATAAAATTAACCAGAGCCAAGCTGCAATGATTAATCGATTATTAATCAACTATTAAATTCATTGCCAAGCATTTGATAAGCAATTAATCATTCTGAGTTTGTTTGTTTTTTATTAAAATTTTACCCTGGACAAAACAAGACATTTGAGGCTGTCACATTAGGATTTAGGAAACATTTTTCACCATTTTATGACATTTTTTATGACCTTTTATGGACTAACCAACTAATTAAGAAAATAATCAAAAGATCAGTCAATAGTGAAAATAATCGCTGCCTTAAAATTAATACTGAGGATGTTAAAGGAGGTAAATGGTCTGCAGTCTTTATCTGCACTGCAAAGAAAATTGTCAAAAAATTAACAACAAGTGTAACTGTAAGAACTCTGTATTACTTGGACACATAGACTTAGTTTTATACTCCTGTGGAAGAAGCCAGAGGAAAAATGTTGCTAGATTGTTAAAACTTTTAATGTGGTTGGTAAAACATGTGCTGAAAGGCCACCAGAGCTAATAAGACATCAGAAACACGACGTGTAACAGCCAGACACAAAAAAGCCCAGTCCAAGTGGTGAGTCACGGTGCTGCTGATAGGAATCGGCTTTTACTTTTGATAATTTGTAAATCTGATTGGAACTCCTTCTAAAGGATCATTTTGAATGCAGGACTGTCACTTTTTAATGGAGCACTACCCCAAAGTGGCACCGATACTTTACCTGAAGGATTTAAATTCCTCCTCCACCTCTGCTCGTTATTACCAACACCCAGTCAGCAGCTCCATCAGGCCTCCCAGAGACAGAGTACAGGACAGAGAAATCTCCACGGGCCTGATTTCACTGTTAGCCGGAGCTTTAATGATCCCCGCAGGGAATTAAAGAGGAGAGAGGAACCTGCGATGGGAGTTGCTCCGGAGGTCGGGGATTTAACCTGAAGCTGCTTTCTGCAAGAGACGCCGGAGAGGAGGACTTATAGAGAAGAGGTTGTCGGTTCAATCGCAGACTGGAACAGGAGGCGGCACAGTGTCAGTGAGACTAGAACTGTCTATGACTGTAAGGAGGTAGAGATGTAATAATTCTGTGGGTACTGCAGTGCTGTCAAAGTGCTCGTGAGCAAATACAGCTCACTGATCACACATCTATTAGCTGTAAAGTGTGTATATAAACATGTCATGTAGTCATAAGGGGCTGGAAAATGAGAAAATGCATCCTGACAAGGCTTTGAAAAGTGCTTGAACATGACTTTGGTATGCAATAGTATTATTACTACAATATATTTCCAAATATTACCATCTAATTTAAATTTTAGATTAATTTGTATAATTCTATTGCATATTCTATGACAATATTCTATTTCTACTATTTGATATGCATTAATTATTATACTTCCTCTTCCTGACCTCAATTTCCATCTACTATGTATAAATACAAATATAAATCCACTTTTCTATTTCAAAACTGCTGTCAGAGTTGAATTACTGGACTAATTATTCATTTATACGCTCCTAGGTATTGCATATTGCTTTTGGATGTAATTTCTTTAATTAAAAGTTCTTAATCTGTTTTCTTGTGCTGTCTTTGACGTGTGATGTGTCACCCTGACTCACTCGAGATCAATAAAGTTTTATCTTGTATTCAAATACTGACTGAACTCGGTACTAATAAGGAGTCTTCACATTAAAACCTGAACAAACACAGCGGCCCTCAGGAACATACACAGCTTTGCTACTGCTGTTGTTTTGTGTGTGTGTGTGTGTGTGTGTGTGTGTGTGTGTGTGTGTGTGTGAGTGTGTGTAACACCTCGGCATAAAGCCTCCTCTCCATGATGGTGTGAAGATACACTCTGTTAATCTCTAGCAGCTTGTTTTCAAGAGTTCAGCAAACAGCACCCAAACACAGGGTGAAAGCACACACACAAACAAAAACACACACACACACACCAAATGTTGGTCTGTGTGTGTGTGTGTGTGTGTGTGTTTAGAAATTATGGAAATATGTCCGAGTGTAAAAAAAAAAAAAAAAAA